>JAVRXN010000010.1:31574436-31729436 GCA_033556935.1 Timema podura
ACATACATACATACATACATACATACATACATACATACATACATACATACATACATACATACATACATACATACATACATACATACATACATACATACATACATACATACACTACATACATACATGACATACATACATACATACATACATACATACATACATACATACATACATACATACATACATACATACAACATACATACATACATACATACATACATACATACATACATACATACATACATACATACATACAACAGTACATACAACATACATACATACATACAACATACATACATACTACATACATACATACATACATACATACATACAGACATACACATACATACATACATACATACAGTACATACATACATACATACATACATACATACATACATACATACATACATACCATACAACATACAACATACATACATACATACATACATACATACATACATACATTACATACAACATACATACATACATACATACATACACATACATGACATACAGACATACATACATTCATACATACATACATACACATACCATACATACATACATACAACATACATGACATACATACATACAACATACATACATACATACATACAGACATACATACATACATACATGACATACCGACTACCTACATACATACATACAGTACATACAACATACATACAACATACATACATACATACCTACAACCACCATACATACCTACTACACTCGACATACACTAGACATACATACATACATACAGACATACACCTACCTCACATACATACATACATTACAGACCATACATACATACAACATGACATACAGTACAACATACATACCACGATACATAGACACGTACACACTACGTTACATACATACAACATACATCAATCCATACAGACCTACAACATACTACAGACAACTATCATACATACATAACAGACCATCAACATCAAGCATCAGCATCATACTGTACAGACATACATACTACCATACCATCGCATACAGACAGCATGCATCATGCATGTACAGTAATGCATCAGTCAAGACAGCCTGTAATCATGCATCACTATGCATGAATCTGCAGATCAACATCATATAAGCAGAAATCGTATGATTCTTACAGAAATTACGAAGTGATCATAATGTCAGTATGTATAGACAGAAAGGTCCAGACAAAATCACAAGCTATAAGCTCGACACAACTACACTAATTTTCTTTTCATATTAATCACAAGCAATTTATAGCGTTAGAATCCTAGCAAGATGGCAGTGATAAATTATTATATTAATACAAAGTATTAAAAAAATCTTTGCTTTCTTTTTCTTTCTACGCTATCCACCCTTCTGCAATTTTACACTACAAAATAAAGGGTATGTAATGATTAATTTAGAGGAAAAGTAGCCTCTTTTGCACAGAGAGGGTGGAAATTCATTTAAGAAAATAATCACTAATCTCTATATCGACTGGAATTTGAACCCTGAACTCACCACTAATGGTAGACTAGTCTAAATGAAACCAACCACTTTTACACTCTTCAAATTTTTATAAGAAGAATAAACCCATTTCATTTATATCTACTATAATCCTATCTTCGTTGAAGACCCTTTTTATTTTACATACTTAAAATCGATGATTTGAATAAAATATATACAAATACCTGGATTTAAATAAAAAGCTACGATAGGTCTATAAAATAGCTCTATAACACCACAATGTAAAGAATGATAGTCCCAATATCAAAGTGGAAAGGACAGAGTTCTATTTCATGTAAATTTGGCAAAATCTCGAAGATTGGCACCTAAAGTATTTATTCTATGGTTGGATTTGTCCAATTACCAACACAATTTTGCGTTAGTATTGGATAATAATTCTTAGATTTGTTGGGTTGAATATAGTTATATATTATAATTAAATTTCTGTATGGATTATAACCATGTGTTTAAAATGTGCCCTACAAATAATATATATTTTATATAATTGATTAATATTTTATTTAAAATAACGAATAAGCTGGGAATAAGAATGCTTAGCAAAATATAAAATTAACCTTACACTTAAACACCTAGTCTTACCAGCCATTAGAGATATCCGCGCTTATTTACAAAAATGGTGTGAGAAGATGAGGAAAGTAAAACTTTGTGGAAATTCTTCTGACCTGTTTTGAGAGAGAATGAGAGCCATTTAGGAAAAAAACTTTTTCAATAAACATGGTTGGGATTTGAAACCCAGACTTTAATTATTGGAAATCCAGACTATTTATATAGTGCATTGCCAAAAATATATTTATATGTGCTTTATAAAGGTACTAATAGTGATGAGCATTAATCCTAAAAATTTTAAAGCTTCAAAGAATAAGGAAATATTTATTTCAAATTGAGATTTTATCACTCTCGTCTTTGAATAATATAAATGTTTAAATAAACTTGTATGAATCTGGATGCTTTCTGTGAGGGTCTATAGACCAGATTATATCGAAAACCATCGTTCAACTCAAATTATATAGAAAACCCACAGAAACTTATGTTAAAATTAATAATAACCATTATATTTTACTTTAAATAATAAAAAGAATAATATAAAACATGTTTAATTAAAAAATAATATTACTTTGAAATAGTTTAATTAAGTAATATATTAACATCGAATGTTTCCTGTTTCTGATCATCTATTTACATCCTAAAGTGACGTCATTTTGATGTAATATTTATAAAAATCTAATTATTTGTCTATTGGCATAGAAGGGTCAATCATAAGTCTTAACATTTTGAGAACAGTTTTAATATGTTATTTGGGGACAAGTATGCTGCTTCCAGCTTGAACTCCCTTGAAGGTCCGACTGACTAAGATGTTGCCGCACGGAGACTTACTCCCCCTCAATCCCCCACTTTTTACCCTATCACCCCACAACACTCTTTTCAGCCATCAACAAGAGGGTCCACAATCCCCTTTCCTTAAAGTTTTCAGTTTACACGAACCAAACTCCAGCCTTGTACAATACATTCACTTCTACATAAGGGTGTATGTAATCTACATGCTAGTTTTGAATTGTTTTTTTTTTTTTATTTCAGCACTTGTTTCTCTTGATAAGGAAACTTTTGCTCTAAGATAAATAGTATTTGGGACATTCTATAAAATTTCCATTCATTTATAATAAATACTACTATTTTTATTAAAGTTTTAATGATTTATTAATAAAACGTTTATAAATCTCTACAGATACAATACACAGGGGTGAACTTGCAGGTTCCAAGCCACCTGGGACTTAAAAATGAATATGATGGCCTCTAATTTCATTCATAAAAACTACTGAAGCTACGTTTCAGCGTAAGTTCAAGAGGTGAGGTTATGTATTTATATTATTATTTTAATATAATTAAGTTTGAAAAATGGTACTCAATTTATTTCTTGAATATTGCAATCGGTATTCAATAAAAATATACTTTTACGTTTGGCCTAAAAAATTATTTATCAATAAAACAAAGAAACAACGATCGGGATGGCTTCGGTTGCCGCGTGGTCTAACGAGCTACCCTCATGTTAGACTGAACTACAGAATACGGGGAGATGCGGGTTCGATCCCGGTCGGGTGCATTTAGGGTATTTAGTCCTATAATGTTTTTCCATGATTATTCCATGCAAATGCGATGCACATACTCTAAATTAAACCCTCCTACTCCCTAGCACATTAGTGTAATTAGTACACAGGCGTATAACTCTAATTAGTAGAAAGACACGGTGCTAAAAAAATGGATGGCTTAACATTTAATGCCATCGTATATCTTCACAAATTATGTATTTTGGGACCCCCAGACTTACTCACTGAAACCTTTGATTGAAATTTAATAAAAACCATAATTTAGAATCGAATGAATATATTTATTTTTGTTAAAAATAGTTTCCGGGGTCTGGCTTAAACCATTTCACTGAGATATCTCCCGTTGAACCGGTACAACCCCTGACAATAAATATATTTTTTTAACAATGAAATTGTATAGTTAGTTCCTGACCAAGGTTTATTTTAGAACAATTATTTTAAAAATATCGTGTACAAATGGCTTACAAATAATTTTGTTTATACTAAAAACAATTCAATACTTACCTGTTGTACACCCTTAACTGTTGATAACACGAGCAGTGTTCTGTCTTTATGGGGCCAGAGTCATGAATTTAATGTTTTCATCTTATTTTAGCATACTTATGAGATAATTATGTCTTTGGTTTGTAATTTTGATTCAGTGAATGGATATATATTTTAATATTTATTTATTTGCAACCAGTCCTCTCATAAACACTTAAAGTTAATGTTTTTTTTATAATTCGTAAGGTAATTTTTTTATAAATAGGTATTCCAAACTACAAAATAATATCAAAGTTTATTTTAAGTTCTTTTTCACATTTTTATTAAAATTTTAGATCTTTAGTGTGCACTTTATTCACAGACTGATTATATCACAACATAACTTACAAACCAACATTTTCTATGAAGTACACAATAATTCCTCAAGCATTAAAGTGCATCACTATGAAAGGGAAAGCCTGAATTGCACCAATTGTATTATTATTCTTTAAACATACTAGCAAACTTGCCTGGGAGGTACCCTTATATCAGTTTACAGAGCACGAACCACTGAATTAAGATGCCAGACCCTTTTAAAAATATAAGTAAGTAAATTTGTAATGCATTATATCAACTTGTATTAAGATGATGATGTCAACTATTACGAAACAACCAGTGATGTAGCTACTATGAAATATAAATAAAGCTATTCTTTTCATCTTGTTTTATTTAATAATTAAAGTTAACACAGAAATATTATTGTTAGCCCCGCGTATTAATACCCGTTCGGTTTATACGCACTTAGGCTAATGTGTAATGGAAGGGTGATTGTGAGATTACATGGAGGACCTACAGCTTAACGTGGGATCCGAACCACGGTGGAGGCCTGGCATTCCTCACATTCACAAGTTGTGATTAATACACGTCTTGTCAGATGTGAAGGAAGGGTTTGGCAATCAGATAAATCTGTTCCGGGACCGTGGATGAATCCCGGACCCCCAGCACAGAAGTCTGATACCTTACCCCTAGACCGCCAGGTCATCCAACACACAAATAAAATTGTTAATGTATGAAAATATTAAAAGTATTGCACATTATTTGAAAGAATATATTATGTTCATTGATTTATAAATATACCTATGAACAATCGATGATTAAAACTCCTTCCATAGAACGATTTTTTCAAAACTAAAATATTTTAGTTTAGTTTTGTTAGCAAGACAAATCACAATTCAATTTGATAATATAGAACAATAATTATCTCTTCCCCGCCCTAATGTGTTCTTGAAAATATAAAAAAATTAATACCTGTACTAATACTAAATTTTTGCAAAATTTTCCATAATAGCTTTGTCACCTAGAAGCTCGATCCGTTATTTGAAAGGTTAAGTAGCACCAAAACTATACCAAACTAGGAAGTTCAACATCCCACTAAAAACATTTTTACTATTCCTCCTTGTACAATCTTGAACTAACTATGACAATCCCAAACCAATAATGATCTTAAGAAAATTAAATAAATTAATTCTTTGAAACCAAAATATTACTCCACAAATTGAGTGCACAAATGAACGGAATCTATTTGCAACAAAATATTTGACTAGTCAAAATCATAATAAAAGTGAAATAAAGTTATAGACATTGCTAAAGAAATTTGTTGGAAAAAAAAACATAACGATCTATCAAAGAGCATAAATTAAATAATATACTAATATAGAGACATACGGAATATATGTGCATCTTGTTTCCCTTAAGAGCATCATAGTTAAGCAAATTTTGTCGCTAGAATTTGTTTATTTTCATCATTATGTCGCTCCTGCATAGGTGATGGCACATTCTTTGATATGTATATTTGTAATCGCAACTATGTGGATCACCTTTTAAGATAATCTTTAATTTGTATGTTTTTTATTTTTAGGTTTATTCGTTTGCCTCTACAAAATTAAAGTTGATTACAATATTTAAAGAAAATATTTACTTTCCCAGTACAAGGGAAAGTATCATAGTTTAAAAAAAAAAACCTTAAAATTACGAAGAACCTTTAAGTTACATTTGAACCCAAACCCAAAAAAGGGGATTTTACAATAATTATGTATGTCTGTCCCTGGCCACGGATCCTAAACGGTTATATGGATTTTGTTCAAATTTGGTTTTTAAATTTTATAGGGCAATAGCTCAAGATATTTTTCTGATTTTGACCCAAACCCTCAAATTAAGTGTAGTGCATTGATGAGAGAGTTTTTTTAATTCCAAAATTTTCGAAAATACCTGTAATAATTTTGTTTAAAATGCATTTCTAGGGTTTGTTTGACATGCCAAATAGCACTGTATAATTGGTTTTTTGGCAACAATTCAGTTGAAAGTTTATATACTAATGGGAAATTCTAAAAAAAAATGGAAAATTTTTGAATATAGCTTTAATGATTGTGTTCAAAATGAATACTTTTTTTTACAATTTTTGATTGTTTTTTGGGCAAAAACTCATTTTTGGGTAGTTTACAAATGGCTTTAACGATCTTGTTCCAAATAGGTATATTGGGAGTGTTTGACATAACAAATAACACCGTTTACTTGTTTTTGGGGTTAAAAAATTATTTATGGGTAACTTACTGGTGACAGATTTTTCATAAACTTTAAATATATTCAAAATGGCCATTATGATTTATTTCCAAATGGGTATCTTCAGATTGTTTGACATGGCAAAAAAACACTGTGTACTTGACTTATTTTTGGGGTGGAAACTCATTTATGGGTAGTTTACTGCTGAATCATTTTTCAAATGTTTGAAGTATTCTCAAAATGACTAAAACGATTTGGTTCCAAATGGGTACTTTAGGAATGTTTGACATGAAATAACCATTTATAATCTGCTTTGATGGGCAAATGGTATAAATTATCGTTCTTATTTCAAACAGGACCGCTTATGACAGGGAGACCGGGGTTTAAATCTTGGTATTAAAATCAAAATGAAATAATAGATGTATACTCGTTTTTGGGTCAAAAACTCACTATGGTTAGTTTACTGATTAATAATTTTTCAAAACCTTTAAATATTTTAAAAAGGCTCTAACCATTTGGTTACAAATGGGTATCTTGGGATTGGTTGACATCACAAATAACAATGTATACTTCTTTTTGGGGTAAAAACCTATTTATAGGAAGTTTACTGATAGCTGATCTTTCAAAAACTTGAAAATTTGTATAATGACCTTAACTATTTGTTTTAATATGAGCATATTGAAAGTGTTTCTCATGAAAAGTGGCATAGTATAGCTGTTTTTTGATTAAAATCTCGCTTGAAGTTAGTTTACAAATGACGGATTTCTTAAAAAAATTTAAATATTTAAAAAATGTTCCAAGAATTTATTTACAAATGGGTATATCGGGAGTGTTTGAAATTACCAATAGCAATGCATGTTGGTTTTTAGAGTAAAAATTTGTTACGGGTGTGGGTGGGGATAGTTTCGTGCTCTTTGGGGAGTCCTTCTTTGGAAGCCCCTCATTGTCAAAACCAAGTTGTAAGGATACGTTCTTGTTGTTGAGTCTTGGGTTGGAGTACGGTTTTAAGGCTACTTGCATGTGAGAAACGTGTTATTTTGTAGATATTTTCTATTGATTTATCCTGAATAATTTTATTTGAACACACAATACGGCGGCTAAAAGCGTCGGGAACTGAATTTGAAAAGTGGAACTGGTTTAGCCTCTAAGTAAGGTTATGAACGGAAAGAGAGAATAAGATATTAAACTTTCGTGGACCATTCTGCAGTAAATTTATGTACAGTGATTAAAATTAGAGATGAAACTTTCCTGGACTTCTCCTCTGTAAGGTTATGAATAGAATCAAGAGATGAACCTTCTTTCCGGGTATATTTTTCAGAAAAAAATCATTCTAGTATGTTCTTTCTGTTTTTATTCTTTCTTTTCTATACCATACTCCATTCTTTCTAGAAGCAAGGAAGAGAGATAAAGAGTGTTTTCGAAGCGGTCATATTTCACAAGTTTTAACAATAGGGGTGTGGAGACGTTTTAAACAATAGGAAATATAAGCTGACGTCATAGAGTCATTGTAAACATATTAAAAATAAATAAATGATCCCCCAGGTGTGTAAGAAGATTTCCCAACACATTTGTATGCATTTAATTTTATGTTCTGAAACTATTTATTAATTTGAATTAAGTTAAGGGTGGGAACTTTTGATTTTAATTATTGCGAAGTGAAAATCTATTTCATTACAAGGGTGGCTTGCTGATGAATACTTTTTAAAACGTTTAACTATTTTAAGAATGGCTATCATGATTTGATTTAAATTGATATCTAGGGAGGAGTTGATCTCCAAAATAACACTGGATGCAATGATTTTTAAAAGAAACTCACTGAAAATTGATTTAGTAGATTTTGAATATTAAAAAAAATAGCTATACAAATTTTGTTCCAAACAGATATCAAGGAGCTGTTTTATATGATAATGGATAATGTGCCCTTATTTTTCTAGAATAAATTTACTTAAGATAAATTATATAAATATTAAATTTTTCAAAATGGCTTTAAAGATTGCTTTCAAATTGGGCGTCTAGGAATATTTTTCATGATATTTCAGAATATGTTTCTATTTTTACAAAACTACAAATCATTTTAGGGTGGTTTATAAATAATTTATTTTTGAAAATTTGAAATTTGTCAAAAATATTTGAATAATTTTGTTTAGAGTCTATAATTAAAAAGATTGTATCATGATTAACAAGATGTGCTTGTTTTGATGAGTAACACTTATTTAACAGTAGTTTAATAAACACCTATTTTTGAAAGTTTTCTTCCAAGCTATAATACACAATATGATAAAATTAGTATCATTGTGTTATACCATCTATCTTCAGTTATATTTACTAATTTTAAGTCTAGCCAGTTTCATGAACACTAATTTTGAAATTCAAGACTTTTAAAATTTTATATTATCTGGGATGGTCTTTTTTATTAAGCTGCAAAAACTAAATATTCTTTTGCACTGAGACGTAGATTTTCAAAGAGTTTTCGAGAGATTTCAAACTACTCATCTATTTTCGATACCCACATTCAAATGTTGATATTTTAAGACTTATTTGGTTATATGATATGGTTCTTTTAAGTTCCTTCCACATTTCAATTTTCAACCACACTGAATATAGTGATAAAGATAAGTTGTATTAATTTTTAACTCCTGCATTTCCTAATCTTTAATTCTAAAATTCCATCTACTCAGAAACCATTCAGTTTTCAGTGATGGTATGATATTCATATGATGAATTCCCATTTTATTCCACAATGAATTTTTTATATTGGCTTGACAAATTTTGAGCCTACCATTTCTTGGAACTAATTTCTAAGTTTCTAAATTTAATTATTTTTTTGTTGGTTATAAATTTTTATGTGGTCATCTATAATGGCTTGCAAGTATTTAAATTTTCCACCACACTTAGAAACGATTGTTATATTAATTTTTAAAATACTTTGTCTCCCTTCTATCCAAATTTTATTTTAAAATAAAAAAAACCTATGTTTATCTTGGCAATGTATTTTTTCTACCATTAAGATTGTTTGTATCATTTTGGAAATTTCTTCTCATCTCCCATTTCAAAGCCCTGCCATTTTTAGTTTCAAATTTAAACATTTTGGGATTTTGAGGTCTTTTTAACATCTCAACAAATTTCAAAATTTTACCTCACTTGTAACAGTTTGATAATTTTAGTTTAGGAAATTAACAGCCTTAATAATTGTTATACCCTTTTTTTTTAATATTTAATGTAAAATATCGTCGGTAAATTTGGGCTTTACAGTTTATGGTTTTAAAAATATAATATTTAATATTTTTCTGTACTTTTAATGTATATTTTTTAATCTAGGAAATTTTAAGGGGAACCCCTTCCCATTTCATGGTACTTCATTTTGAAATTAAAGAAGGTTCAGTTCTTTATAGAAGTTTATGGTGGTCTTTACACCTGCCTGAAAAATTTCAATCTTCTATCACACTGATAATTAGTTTTAGGAGTTTTGAAACAACCCTCCCCCATTTTACCAGACTCCAGCTACAAATATAAAATATTTAATACTAAATTTGTATTTGGGTGGGTTCTTTATACATTCCAGGAAAATAAGATTTTGTACCTCCCATGAAGATTTATTTCTCTACTTATATTAAATATCCTCAATATCCCCTTCCCCATTTTTTATCTTTCAGAATTCCAGTTTGATATTTTAAAAGGTTCATACATGTAAGTTTATTTGGAACAGTCCCCAAGCCCATTTACCAATTTAAATTCCCTAATACTCAAAGATGTTGGATTTTGTATTATTTATGAAATTTTTATCCCCTCTGCCTTCCGCACCTAGGTTATTTTAAATTTTCCTTATAGACATTTCTATTTCTATTTGTTTACCTGAAGGTTTCATTTTACCTGCTTGCTAAATTTAATTTTTCGACTAAGCCTACAATTATTTTTATATATTACTTCTCCCCACCTTTATCTTATTTCCAATGGTCTCAGTTGAAATTTTGAGAATTCTGATAATTTTAAGTGGAACTTTAAACTTCCCTCCAAATTTATGTTTTCTTTCACAATGAAAAGTAGATGTTTCCATTAATTTTGGAAAGTTAGACCCCTTCCTCCCCTAATTTGTACTACTACCACTAAGAAATCTCAAATTTTATGACTTATTTGTTTATCTGGAGTGGTTCTTCTACCTGCCTAACAAATTGAGACTTTGTGCATTTTTAAATGTTGTTTTTCTGGTATACAGCCCTTCTTTTATTTACACGAGTACAAATTAAACATTTAAAGTTTTCACACTATTATAATTATTTAGAGTGGTCATTTTACCTATAAGACACATTTTATTTTTCCACCTCATATACATTTTTTTTTCTAATTATTTACAACATCCCCCTCCCCCCGTTTCCTTGTGCTTAATTTTGAAATTTACAAATTTTAGATCTCATCTAAAAGTGGCTAAGCTTTTTCCGGCACATACACACACACACCCACACACACACCCGCACCCGTACTTACTTTCTGCTTTATGTATAAGATTAGAAAATATCTCACTTCCCCATTGCCACAGTTACATTTTAAAATTTGAAATTATAAGATTTTTTGTCTACTTGAGATAGTCCTTTAACCCTCCTGTCTAGTTTAAGTTCCATACCAACCTTGTAAGTTGCTGTCTCTATTAGTTTTGGGTCATTCTAACTTTGAAATCTCAAATTTTAAGATTTGTTTGATTATTTGGGGTGGTACCTTTACCTGGCTGCCAAATTTCAATTATCTACGTTCCTAATTGGCTTTCTAGCCCAGATAGAGATGGCTAATCTTCTTTTGGACACGCACACCAACCCCCCCCCCCCCCCCCCCACACACAAACATGGTACATACTTTCTGCTTTCTGTACCTGTCCAGGTAAGTTTTCAGCCACATGTTAACTAATAGCTTTTACTTAATTCAGTACTAAATTAAGTATGAAAATCTCACCTGTGTGAAGTGTATTACATTATCACTTTACTCATATCTTTTTCTACATTTATTGGTATTCATTCCTTCCTTTCATAATAATGTCAATTCACTTCTTTTTACCTCCTTCTCTCCTGTTTAACCCTCAAATGAAACCACAAATAGATAAGTTGCTGTTAAATGTCTCTCTAAAATTAGTTTAAAAGAGTTCAGGTACCTTGGAGCTCACTAACCAGAAGAGCTACTTCCTAGCCTTCAAAAATCTTGAGTGAGCTAAGTGCCTGAATACACAGCCGACTAGAAAATTCCTTAAATGTGTGTAAAAGGTCTCTTTTATTTCATGCACCACTATAATATAATTCATTTTCAAGTAAGACATCACCAACCTAAGGATTAAGAACATCATTTTAAGATTATGGATCATGAAAAGGAAAGGAAGAAAACAACTTACAAAGAGCCCACAAAGAGCACAGATTAAGTCTATATGGAGAATAGGAGGAGCAAATATGAAACCAAATGTTGAATCTAGAATGAATACAGAATTAAAATAATAGAATCAGAAAAATAATATAGAAGGAATGTAGAAATAACTGATAATGATAACATGATAAACTTAAAAAAAAATTAAAACAGGAGAAATATGTAGAGACGTTTAGGAAAGAAAAAGAACTAAAACAAAAGTAATGCGTAATAAACACAAAAGATTCACAGAGGGAATTCAGTTGGGCAGTAACCTTAGTAGTGCAAAATGAAAACAAAACAAATTGAAAGAGTTCAACAGAAGGTAACATTAGAAATACATAAGTAATACAATAGGAGCTTATAAGGAATATGCTAGGAAAACTTCAGAAACAAAGAAGAGACACAAGGAAACCAGGAATAATCAATTAACGTAGAACGAACACTAAAGGAAAATAAAAGGAACATAAGGAAATGAAGAAGGAACACACACTGGGCATAAGAGCGACACATAATAATGGCAGAAAAAGCACAGAAAGAGCATTGAAATCCCAAAGAAGATAAACTTAAGGAACCCAGAAAGAATACACAATGAATACAAAAGGAATTTTATAACTGTTTATTTTCATGTTTTTATGAACTATAATTATATGTGTCCAAGTTATTGAAAATCGCAGTTCGTAAACGGTCAAACTTCGGTGCTTGGCTCTATTCTCTAAGCGAGTGTTGGTACGTCAATCTTAATAGCTCCAGGTTGATTTTTTTGCGTACAGGTTACCATTTTACGATATAATGAGTAAGATTTGCGATAAAGGGTAATATATTTTGTGTTTCATAATCGTATATAGCCTGGAGCGATGGCCATGTGGTCTGAGGCGTTAATCTTGCATCAAATTTAGAGATGGTTGTCTGATGGTTAGATTTCGAATCCCAACCGGGTGTGCTGGAGGTTGGTTTCCGTACATTTTAACCGTGTTTGTTCTATTCTCTCTTAACTGTGGATGCACAACTCGTTGACCCTTAAAGGTAGCAAGATTAACTTAAAAGGTTATACTTTGGTGGAGCTTATAAGATAGGGCAATAATGTCATCGGCCAAGGTAAGATTGCTACCTATCAGGGTAGACAGGGTGTACTTTTATAAAACCACTTTGTATTCTAAAATTTCACTTTAGAAGAATTATAAATGAGTTTTAATATTATCAATAATATATAAAACATATTGGTATTTGTAGAATTCAAGGGCATGAGAAAGAAATAAGAGGTTCCAGGGTGGGGGGTTAGGACCCCCCTTAAAAGAGTCCATGCATATGTGTACTTACTTACTCTATAGCATTAGAAAGTCGAAAGTTCATTGCCGCAATTTCAAAAGCACGCCTATTATTCCTATCCTGAGCTAGTTCTATCCAGTCCACCTCATCACACCCTATCTGTTTCAGGTACATTTTTGTGTTATCCTCCCATCTGCGTCTTGGTCTCCCCAACGGTCTCTTCCATTTGGGGTTTTCCAGTCAGTTACCTAAACAAAGTTATAGATTCTCCCATCCACACTGCATGTCCTGATCACAGTAATCTGCGAGCGCTGCCAATCCTAGCAATGTATTATGATAAGTACAAAGTATTTAACTCATCTTTATGTAACCTACTCCACTCCTCAATAGCCTCATCTCTTTTTGGACCAAATAGTTTTCAAAGAACCTTGTTTTCGAACAGCCATATTTTCTTATATACATATACAAACTTTTATTGACTAAAGTTATAGAACCATATTCTAAAGGACCGCTCCAACCCCCTCTACATAAATTATCTTTCTACGAATGTGTCTTGTAAAAAGATGTTATTTTCGGACCTCTATATTTAGGCACTTGACTAGCTTATTGACATTTAAAGTAATAAATTTGCTTAAGATCTTTTCCACTGGTTTTTTTCATCAATAATACAACATATCATCATAAACTTTCTTAATAGCTAAGTCATTGAAAAGTTTTTATCAGCCATAAATATATCGTGGATAAAAATAATATAGGCCTATACAGGTGTTGATTTCTAAAATTTTAGGTACCGAAACGCACTACCGGAGGATTTTTTAAAAAAATTTAAGCTTCAAAATACGTGTTATTAAGCAAATATTTTCTTCTAAAAATAGAAGAAAATGTGTTAAAATGTATCATAATGTGATTGTGATTCAAAGTTTTCAATTAAATTTAATGCAAATTTTCACCTGATGTTAACTTAAATCTCTTTTTTTTAAATACTAGTTTTACCATACAAACGGGAATGATAGGAACGATTAAAAATGTAAAGTCATAGATGACACAAAACAAATAATTTTAATTTTTACAGATGTATTTTGAATTAAAAATACACATAGGTTATTATACATAATAATAAAAAATTGACTGTCCATTTTAGAAGCAACTCCTTAGGCGTTCCATGTTTTTATCATATTCAATGCTTCTAGAACTTTCCTTACTCTGAGTGCTTATGGCAGAATGCAGTCCTGAAACAAGCCATGAGGCAACATACTTGGAGGGATTAAATAAACGAAGAGGGGGGGTCCATTTATTCTTATAAATCAAGGACCAGATAAGGTTTTTGTCTTAAAAGTTGTTCTTAGTGATGTCATAATCAAATTAATCTGGGAGAAACCCCTCTCGCATTCACTGGAATATATAGCAACTGACTTGATTATATTCTTCAATACAACAAGACTGCCCGAAAATGTCTTACTATATACATCCCGGAAACTCCCAATTGATTGTCTTACATTGAGTTTGAACTTGGTAGTGAGCTTCTTCATTTCATTCTCCCCATAGATTATTTGCACAATTTTAGGCCAGTTTTTCATGTCTATTATTTTTATCAAGTTAACAATCTCCAAATCTTGTTCACTCAGCAGTCTCTTCTCAATTTATTGTTTCAATGCTTCGTAGAACTTATCAGGATCTAAAGGATCATTACTTTTGCATCCTTTCCTTTTATGAAGAGGAACTCCCACAAAATTAAAATTTTGTACTGCTTTAGGGCCATGGTATAGTAAGTACCTGGTAATGATTTTCTACTTTCAAATACAAAGACCGTTAATTTCAATTTTTCTTTGCAAAGCCTAGCTCAACTCAGTTCCTGTAACACATCGCACATCAATCCAAGATCTAAAATGAAGTTTGCATCGGTAATTTTATTTAGTGATACACCTTGTGGTGAGAGAAAAAGATTGCGTGTTTGGGAACGTATCTGTCATTGTTGGGCAAATAAATTATTGTTCACATAAGTAGCTAATTTTTAGATAAAACACCGCGCTTGTCTATGTAATTGATTTGCTAATCCCGTCTTTCTAAAAATATATTTTCTGAATTTCATGTTTGTCTTGATAGACGTGCCGGAACGCTGTTCTGCTGCGTTCCATCAGAAGTTAAGTACTGTATATACATTACAACAATTATATATATAATGTATATATTATGTTAATATATAAAACAATTATTTTTACAAAATTTTACAATCTATAATTCACTTTTGAAATTCATTGCCCAGTTTTGATTTATTTTATCATAGCAATGTAGTGTTTACATTTGGCCGCCCAACTTTTTTTAGAAATCTTGGTTATCCACGCTACACCTAGTTGTTAAGTGATCAATAATATGTTCATAAGACTGTTTATGTCCCAACATTTTCATTACTACCAAAAATAATTTTGAAATATATATATATTTCAGAATTATATATACATTTTTCAGAATTATATATATTTCAAAATTACTTTTGGTATATGAAGCTACTAGAGGCTTAGCCAGCCAGTATTGGAAAATATATGTTTTGAATAAAAAACTGACCCAGGCCACAAGCTGGAAAAAGTAATGTGTGTAAAGTATAGATTTACGTGCCTGAGGAAATATTGAGATTTACATTGGATGTTGTCTTTACCATTAATTTATATTGAGATTTATATGCCTTAAATCACGTGATGAGATTTGTGGATAACTCTAAAGACACACACACACACATATATATGGAATAGCTTAGTATATGCAATCAGGGAAGCTTGAGAATGTGATACAGGCACTTTTTTTTTATCATCTTACATCTTTTTTTATCGTCTTACATCTAATACTGCGTGAATACTGCCATGAATATCACCAAAACAAACAAAATTATCAAACTAAAACATGAAATATGCCAGCGTACTCAAAGAAACATAAGAGTGTGCTTCCCTTCTGGGTTATATTCTTGTATTATTATAGCATACACACATTGTTTTACTCTGGATTTTTGGACACGGTTGTAGTGAACAACCGGTGGCAACAATCCTAATTACTTTGTTCTGATCCAGATACATTTCAATGTATATTAAAAAATCTTGTTTATTTTGAACAACTTTTATTTTAGTGAACACAAAAACTAAAACGTTTTAGAAAAATGTCATTTTTACCTCTTAATTCTTTTAAAGCAAACCTATATTGGTGTTTAAACTTGAAGTCTTGACCGAACTGCTTCGCAACAAGATTTTTTTATATTCTAGTAGCACATAGAGAAATTAAAAGTATGGAATGGGAAGGAAACGAAAGGCTGAGTGCAGGCAATCACTGCATCATACCCTACAGGCTTAGGCTTCATACCGCGGTTACAGCAAACAATCACATATAAGTTACTTTGTTGTCGCTTCCTTCTTGCTGACATGCCATGGAGTGTGGCAATAGCCACTATTCAGAACTGCTTTCATCACGCTGGTTTAGCTACTGTATGTGACTTTCAAGGTGGAGGATGAAATGCCACTCATTAAAATGATGTAATTCATCCATGACAGTTATTTTGAAATTTAAGACTTTATTGTTGTGGATTATGAAATTTATATTTTTGTCTTTAGCAATGTGTCTCCATACCAGTTTGGGCTCTACGCTTATGTACTAATTACGCTATTGAGTTTATAATGGAAAGAGTGAATATATATGCAGTGTACCCGCATTTGCATGGCGGGAGGGTAGAAAACTAATAAGGAAAAACCCATCTCAGTACACCCGACAGGAATTAAAACTCAGATTCCCCACATCAGCAGTCCAATATATTGCGAGAGTGATGCCTTATACCATTAGGCCACCAAAGACGTAATGACTATGAAGCTATTGTATAATGAATTAAATCTCACCATAGGAAGCTACCCACCGTTGAGGCTGTGAAAGGTTTAGTGGCTCTAGCACGCAACTAAGTGAGGGCAAGGACGATTAAAACGAGAGTCAACAAAGTGTCCTGACATTGAAAGAGATTTTGAAGGATTTCAAGACAGTTCTAAGGTTTATTGAATGTTTGTACGTGTGAAATCGAGTGAGAATAAGAAGCAGACTCTTGGAATGATACATTGAAAATATTAATTTAAGCATTTTCCACCAAACAACAACTTTAACCAACCATTTAAATGTTAATTAATATATTTCAATAAAATTTTATTCTCTTTGTGATATTTTGCTTTGTTTTTCCCTACAGATTTTTTTAAGGTTTAAGGGAAACACAATTTTGGTTTTAATAAACTTCAACATTGAACTAAATAGGTCCATATTGGTTAACTAGTGGTATATCGAATATTGAGATATTAACGCCAGAAACACAGTGAACTCCAGTGTGTGTAGCTACAAACCCCCAAAAAATAGAAAGGGACACTTTTCTGGTCTACTTAGTGTAACCCCATACTGTTCACCTCAGGCGTGTTTTTAAAAATAAACATATTGAGCTTAATGCCTTAGACCACGTGACTACTGGGAAGTGCATCTTTAAACTCTCTTAACCAATTCAGTTTAAACTTTAATTAAGTAGTCAGGGAAATCTTTAGGGTGTGCATCTTAGTCTCTTTTTTTTTTACATCCAAAGTGAGCCTGGCACTTTATACTTTGTTAGTATATATCTAAGGTAGGAGTGTAGGTAAGTGATATCTAGAAAATGTTACCAGATCTACTCTCATGTATCCATTCGCCAATCCATATGACCTGGAATACCATAATTATGTTGCTTTGTTGTCACGTTTGTCATTCAAAAGCATTCATGGCAAATGTATATTTTTAATTAGGTTTTTCATTTAACCATTTATTATCTTCTGCTAGATGTCAGCCACCACCACTCCTATAGAATATGAATGGACTCTCCATGTTCCAGTAGCAAGATAACCAAAAAACACGGAAAGGGGAGACTTAAAAGTGTTAAATAACGTTCTTAGGGAAACCTTAGTTTTTGTTACTACACATATTATGAACATGAAATATTAAACTGCGTGATTGCTGGTGCATAAAGGATGCAAAATGAAAGATCATGAAAATATTTATCTTTGCATATTTATTTGGGGAATTTAGTTGATGTGTAGCTCAGGTATTTTTTTACTTTTATCATACTAACTATATAAAAATGAAATCATTGATTTGTATTGGTTGCTCAGTCATGCTCAAACCCATGTACTGATTATGCTGCTGAAATATTACATGGATATAACTTTGATGTCCGGTTAGTATATTTGCTAATTACAAATGATGTCCACCAATTTGTTTTAAGTTAGCTGCTATAAAACACTAATTTTTTGCATTTTTCTCAGCTTAGCCTTCTTCTATTTTCATTATACCAAATTTTAATGGTTCCAAAATATAATTATAATAGACAGTACTGCCATCTTGAAAAAAATTGTGTTTAGAGAACACTAATTTTTAGCTTGGAAATTCTGACATGTGAAACAATATTCAAGTATCATATAAATAATATAGGATATGTATTTGTTTGTTTGTATGTATGTGTAGTGGTTCTATAACAAAAAACTAAGATAGCATGAAGGTTTAACTCATACTAATTTATACAAAAGTTGCCTGTCTGTTTGCTGCCTACTCACGAACAAAACACCTTATATATTAATAATAGTGTAAAATTTAAAAAAATGCCATGAATGTACTGTGATTACTTCAAATAACCCAAAAAATCTTAAATATGTGTAATTTATAAGTGGAGGTTGGTGAAATGGGGGATCTCGAAATTTTCAAAACTTATGTAAGAAACTACTTCTTACCATGGTATAAGATTTAAATTTGTCGAAAGGTATAAGAGCCACCCCACATAGTAAGTTTGTCATGAGCATTGTCTATCTACGCAAGCAGAGGTCAGAACTTTTAAAAATTACTAGACCTTGTGCATGAACATGTACACCTCAAAGCCATAATTTTAAAATTTTGACTATACATTTTAAACAATTACAATAATTAAACTAATAACTTTCATCCCAGTCAACACTGGGTACTTCAGTTACCGTAGTAATAAATAAAAGTATTGATATGGTTTATTATTTTTGTAACTTTAAATAGGAAAAGGCTTAATAGTAAGTTTCTCTGAGCCATTTACTGTAGTTGGAGTCGAAATCAATAAATGGTTGTAAAGTGGAATACATCCATTGCTATGAAAGGTAATATATTTGTTAAGTTTATAATCATTCAAGAAAAATAGGTACAGCGTATATCAAGGAGTTATTTTAAATATTGCTTCTTCATTTTATGACTTATCTTAAAAGTGTATTTCTTTAATTAAATTGCAGAGCAAAATTTTATTTTGTATTTGTAGGGTAAGAGAGTAGTGTTATCTTAACATTTTGATGGTAAGGATCTCAATTATTCCTCCTTTACATCTTTCCATTTTGTTTCGGTATTATTGGTCACTTTTGGTTGAGTTTGGTTGAGAAGCTGTTTCTCCATGTTGTAATAGAGTTTTTCTTTTTAGCCCCGCGTCTTACTACTCGAGTGGGCTATACACTGAGTATATTACTACATACAAAAGCGTTGTAAATTTGATAAAAGATTCGCAAAAGGATAAAGAGTAATTATTTAAATATATTTTTAATCCCCTTAAGCTCAATTCCAATTTCTGATAGCGATTATTAAGTTCATCCTCGATTCTTCGATTCTCAATTTCGATTTTGAACATTCAGTCATTTACTATTTAATTATTTTTCTAAGCATCCAACCTCATTTAAAAACATATTTATTCAACTTTATAACTTAGCAATGAAATACAAAAAATGTTAGTGATACAAATGTTAGTTTTTTTAAAAAAAGAAAAAGATCCCTTTACCAAGTACTAACGCTTATTTTACAAACAAAATAAAATAAAGTAACTAATAATTACACTAAAAACCATGTATTTCTACCTTCAAGTAAAACCACACCGAAATAAATAATTAAAAAAGGTATAACAAACAACTGACGAAAGCACAAGTCTTTTAAATTCATCAAATAAGGTTGTTAACGTAACAAAAATACCATAGCAAATTACGGCAAATAAACTATTATCAGAGATATTCGATTACTACTTGTTCTGAATTTTGCCATTTTATTATTTGACAGTATTTTCATTGAGAGCTAAGAATCGAATTATAGAGAATCGTAATATTAAGATCGATTCTCGATTCTTTCGATGCTAGTAAGAATTGAGGATACCAAGGTATCGAAGAATCGAGTCTGACATCCTTAATATATATATTTATATATTTTTATATGTATATATATTTATATATTTTATATATATTATATATTTTTATATATTATATATATTTATAATTTTATATATTTTATATATACATATATATTGATCTTGGTTTGATTCAGGCACGATTAGGGATTTTATATTTTATTCATAGCCTTTTGTTTTTATAGTATACACCCAACTTTAGCTGTAAGACTTTTTCAATAATATATTAATTTTGTTTTGTACATTTAATTTTAATTTTTTTTAACTCTTCATTCCTGATCAAGGAACTTATCTACTAAAAAAAAAAAGTCATGACAAAAGCATTTTGTGCTTATTTTGATTAAAATTATTTTAAATTAGATCTAACATATCGAATTTTCATACATTTTAGAAGAATTTAAATCATTTAAATAATTTGTTTGGTTTTCCTACAAACTATTACATTAATATAGGGGCAGCTTGACATTGATAAATCATATAAAAATCTTTTACTGTCACTTTTATAGAACCAAACATTCTCGAACTAAATTATTTGGTTTGGAGCATGAGACCAAACGGTCTTCGGAATGGAGGTTTTGGAAAACTACAAAATATATTCTGGTTTTAATCCTATTTTCAAAACAAATACAAACATATCTCATAATTAAATTATTCCTTTTCCTCTAGAGTAGGAAATAAATAAAAAATAGTCATCATATTAAATATATAACAAAGTAAATATTGTAAATGTATGTTTTTAAAATGTTTGTTTGAATGATATGATAACTACATATTTTAAGGGAGGAATATTTATTTTAATATATTAACTTTCATGAAAATGCAAAAAATACCATGGAAATGAATTAATTATTCTAAATCACTTAATTAAAATCCTTTGTCCACTTCGTTTATATCGTTTATAGTTCGTATGACAGCCATTGTGTTTTATTATTGCTAATATAGCCATGTTTGATAAAGAGTAGACATAGTATTCAGACATGTACACATTTTTATATGAAATATTGGTAATTGTGTAGTGCTTTTTTAATGTTTTCGTTTGGAAATTCCCACCTGAAGTACTGCAAAAAAGATGACATCATATGACATATAACAGGTTTCAATTATATAATCAGTTTACCAGTTTTCAAAAATTAAGACTTTTTATTAATTAAAATGTAATCAAAACCGTGGAATGAAAATAGAATAAATACATTACATTTTATAAAGTGATGACAACATCGAGTTTTGTTATCAGCAGAGAAAAGTTACAAAGAGATCGGTAGAGTTAAATTCATTAATATAATTTTTAATTTTTATTATGATATTAACTGTTACCCCCTGCTTTTACCATCATTATAGTTGTTTATAAATAACTATAGTAATTAGCCTAGTCGAATTATTTTTATGGCAAAAATTACCCAAACTGGTGAGTGTGTAGTCTAGGGTGTCAGGGTTCAGGCCGATTAAGGGGAAATTTAAGGTTCTAAGTTTGGTCACGTGCACTAGGAATTTTTTTTTCTACATGTGAGCTATAAGTGTTTTTCACATCCATATGACATTAAACTTTACTATATGCCCTTATCATCTCTATCCCTTTGATTAAGTCTATATTTTTTAAATTATTTGTATCACCGAGTATTACTACCCGTTCGGGCTATCGATCTACACCTGAGTCTCTGATTGCAACGGTGCTAGTCACACTGGTAAAACAATTATGCTTGGCTGACTTGAGAGGCCCAAGAATGACTTGTTCTGCAGCATTGAAAATGTTATACATATTGTGGTTTAATACAGTCATCTCATTTAAATGCTGGTGAAGCCTCTTAGGCTGATTAAGTCATATTATATCATTGAATAGAACAGTGGATCTCAAACTATCTATCACACGGAACTCTATAAAAGCTACGAAACCTACCGAGGAACCCGTGTGTTTTCATGTTTCATCCCATTTCCCGTTACAACCATATTACAAGTTTCTTGGATTTGAATAAAAAGTTTATATATGAGTAGTAATCTCAAGTTATAAATTAAGTCGAAAACAAATTGAATTTAGTTCTTACATTTGTGCTACATATTTTGCACGGGAAAAATAATATAATATAACTTCAAAATGTACTGTACTTTATACACTTTAAGTGCTTTTTTATTTTGATAACATTAAAAACTTTTTTTCATAGATAAACTGGATAGGCTGGTAATGAGATGGATGTTTATTAATGCATAGCGTAAACATTTAAAAGCATTAATAATGTTTTATTGCCATTGCGCATAATTGTCCCACGGAACCCCTGACACCTCTTCACGTAGCCCTGGGGTTCCGTAGAGCCCAGTTCGAGAACCACTGGATTAGATTATACTTGTATATAATTTATATAGCAAACAAAAAGTTAATTATTTCACAAATAACTTTACCTATAAAACGAACGATATTTCGTTTTTTTAACATCCGATTAAAGTTAAAATAGGATAATGGGTTTTTTACAATTTTTAATTCTAATTCTTTTTTTATTTACAACTAATACAGTTTAGTTATATTAATTTTGTGTCCAGTCCTAGCAGTGGATAATTTATCTAGTTTTGAAATAAAATATAGTTAATAACATCTAGGACAGTCATCCAAATGATCTTAAAATCACATGTACCTATATTTTTTCTGTGCCAAGGTGATACGAAATTAAAAACCCTTCCAAAACTAGAACCAAAATATCATGAAGTAAATGATCAATTACCATGTTGTTCATTTTTGCAGAATTTTTTTCAAATCTTGTTATTTTACTTATTTAAGGTATTTAACGTGCACTTCCTGAACCGACTGATTATATCAGCACACGAGAATTTCTATGAGAAATATACAGGAAATGTATTTTCACATACCTTACATGGCTCTTTTACATGCCACAATCGATATGGAACCGATGGCATTCCTTTTCCTCCGAATAAAGTTGTGCTACGGATTTTTATCTCTCAAGAATAATCCGTCAACCCTGACTGGGTTTGAATCAACGATCATTGGGTCCTGAGGCAAGCATTTTACCCCAATACTATCAAGGTCGACTTCAAATAATGTTATACTCATAATTAAAACTTTTATTTTAAAATTTTTTGGTTAAAGTATTTTTTATATTATTTTGAGCTATCTCAAAAAATAATTCAAATATTTTATTTTTATCTCAAAGTAGCTTTTTTTAATATTCTAAGAATAATGACGATGTTTAAATAAAACACCCCATTTCCTTGGATCCCTAAATATACCTTATACCTACTGAACTAAGGTAGTTGACCTTGTCTCAGTAATATGAGCCTCTATCACGAATATAATTATTTATTTTATTAGATAGTATTGAATAATTTCCTACACCTTTGGGATATTTTATTCCATTCAAGCTTAGTTACTTGAGGATCAATTTCCTTTTATTTAATGTCATAAAAATATTGGTCAGTGCCAATTATTTTGGAGCACTAAGTATATCTAAGATTGAATTTAAAAAAATTCTAATTCCAAAATAGGTAAATATATTTAAAAGTAATATACATATACCATATACAGACCAAACGTGCGATCGAATTAAGATTTAATAGTAAGTACTACCAATAACGGATATGCCATTTTTTTAAATATTTAAACCTTACTGATTTTAATTCACAAACATAATGTCTTTATATAAGGCTCATTGATTGTCGATTACAAAAAATAGGAGCAAAAAATATAAAAGAAAAAAAAAGGAAGAAGGAAATGTTTCGACATGTTCCACGTGTCTAAAATTTACGATCCGAATACCCCTTCACCCCTCTACACAATTATTTGAAAGGGAAGAACCCGTTCGAATATACCTGGGAATAGGTGCATAAAAAATCTATTATCAAAAGTTATGTTTTTACAAGCCACAGAGGACTATATAGAATAAACATGTTTCACCTCACATACAAATTGACTATCTTATTTTATATATTTAACTTACAATTCCACGTGAAATCCCATGTTTCACGAGTTTATCAACAAATTACTCATAAACCAACTTAAACTAGTACTTGGATTGTTGGTCACTTGGACTAAATGTCAGCATTATCAAGTCCGGCGATAGGGATGTCCGGTTTTGAATTCCTGTCTAGTTTTTCTTAAAATGCCTCCCAAACTCTCTCCATCATGTAGGCGTGGGTTAATTTTCTCTTAATTTTACCTTCTTATTCCGTACCCGTTAACATAATTAAAATGCGTAATTCCATGACTGGTATTCAAAAAAGGTGAGAGGAAATAGTTTAGAATAGTATATCATAATTATTAGAAGGATATTATTGAAGTGTTACGAGTTCAATCGCCGATAAATGTCCAAAAAAGTTCATATTAGCTATTAGTCTTAATTAAATATTATTATCTTAGTCAGGATAATATTTAATTAGTGAACATAAGAAATAATATAAAGTGGAAATAATTTGTTGTAAAATTAATTAACAAAGTTGATAATGGATGGATTATTTACCAATAGATAGATTTTCAATAAACTGTAAAGCTCAGAGTTAATTAAATAAAATACATACATAACTTATTAAAAGTGATTGTAATATGCCCAATAATAATTAAGTGAAATCATTCAAAATAAATAATATGTAATGAATTGCAAAGTATTCATTACATTTACCAATATAATTTTTAAGATTGTATGGTTCAAAATTATTAAATGAGACAAGTGTACAATTTATTTAAAAAAATATTTTATTTTGTTTAATAATTAGGTGACTAAATATAAAGATTTACGATAATGTAAGATATTAAAAAAAATGATGCAATATAATATTATTCTATGAGAATTCAGGATCATTTGAAATTATAAATTATACTGATCATACATCAATTTTTGTAGTTAAATAGAGCTTGAAAATATTGGAAAACTGGTTTTTATTAGAACAAGGATGAAATTGATAAAAACGGTAAATAGAGTATAAAAATGATTCAAATAAATAGTGAAGGATTAAATTTGTTTAATAATAAATTAAGCTTAACTATTATGTAAATGTAAGCGTAGATAGAAATAAGCATTCAATAAATTAAGAAAAAGGTTGATAAAGAAGTAATGTGAGTTAATTTATTCTTTCTTCTCAAAAATTTGTTTTCTTTTCTCCTATGCTACTCTGCCATTAATGAACGACTATAATGTTGACTACATGTTTTGACGTTAAATAGACATCATATTCTATTTCATCTTGTTTTTATTGAGTTTTGATGTTGATTATTTTGTCACAAGTTTACTCAAAAACATATTAATTTTCACTTTATATTATCTCTTATCTTCAGTTATTAGCTAATTGTGTTTACCTTATAACTGCTAACGAAAACGTTTGGAGTAGTTGGTCCTTGAAATAAGTTAAAGTAGGCTAATCACAACCAGAAAGCTGGCAGTAAATATAAAATTAAATTTTAATGGATGGCTTCTAAACCAATGATAATTTAATCTCATTCAAGGCCCTATTAATGAGCAAAATTACCTTATTCCTTTAGGTATCAATAAGATTCACCACCATGGATCAAAATTTATATAAATATAAGTATACACGAGTTAATTAATTAAGCTGACAGTAATTATATCTATTTGCTCCATCGAGAAAATCTGGTTTTATTTTAGCTGAAGGAGTGAGGATTAATTATTTGATCAGAAACCCTTGAAACACATTCCTTCCCAACTCTGATTTATCATTTTGGTTTCTTAGTCCCCTTCATACTTTAATGCAAGTGCATTTCTTTTAAACAAATCACCCACTCAACCCTACTTTGTAGATTAAGTCCGTTGATAACCTTTATGTTAACATAGTAATAATAAAATATCATAAATATTGGGCACCACGAACTTGTTTCCGGTCTGAATATATTAATTTCTTAGAAACTATACATTATATATTTTAATTTTGTTCTAATCCCACTGAATTCAAATCTAGGATTTATTAAGATTCGAAATTTATAATCGAATCCAAATCTTTCCAATAGAAAGATTTTGAACTTCGAACTGAATACAAAATTTCAATGCTTCGCAAAAGCCTATATAAATTTAACAATTTTAAAAAGTTTGTGTTCAAAACTGTACGTCCCCGAAGACCCTAAGAATCTGTGTGATCTCTGTTTATATTTTTCTAGAACTTCTTAAATTTACTTCTACTTCTACTTTAAATTTAAATCTACTTTATACTGACGTTAGTAACTTTTAAGAAATCGTAAGATATTTTAAATTGTGTTTCAATGCTCCTTCTTACATAATGATTAATAAATCATATTACAGTATATAATATGCGATTAAGACATTCCAAGAAATAAAGATGACCCAAGGAGTTATTTTTTATAACCAATTTTTAAAATAATAATAATAATTTGTGTATTAACTTACATATTAAAATACTGTTTGGTATTAGAGATTAGTATTATAAACTGGGTTTAAAGTTGTTCTCTAGTGTGTGAAACATGATCTCTTACCTTAAATGACGAATAGAAATTTAGAATGTTTGAAAACAAGGTGTTTAAGAAGATATGTTTACCAAAAAGGGATTAAGATATTGGGGAATGAGAAGGTTACATAATGATTTGTTAAATACCCTGAATCATCTCAAGACATTGTAAGGATTGTCTGATCTCGCATATTACGGTGAGCAGAACATGCAGCGCTATTGGAAGAATCTAGAACCGTGTTCAGGTACTGACTGGTTAACCCAATGGGAAGAGACCATTGGGAAGACCTAGACGCAAATGGAGGATATTACTTATGGAGCCATTTGTAGAGTTTACTTAAGGTAGTTATAAGATTATATATTGAGGCTGTATCATTTAAAAATGAAACACTAAGAGGTAAGTTTAGTTCATTTTTATCGATGTTTCACACCAAATGCATCATTTCTGAAATCAAATTAAATTGTTGGAAACATAAATATAGCTGGTCTCAAACAAAAAATAAAAATGATTTTTAATAGACTCACAACAGAAGATTCTAAGATTATTGAGGATCTTTTAAGTCTTTACTAAGTCTGATAACCATCATTACAAAAATATGGTGTGATAAAAGGTAGATATGTATGGGATCAAATAATCAAACACATTGGGCTAATTTTGGGCGTCTAGCTTTATAGTATTATGAAGTTATAGTGTCAGTTACCTGATAGTATAAGCTTGAGCATAGAAAATAAGTATTAATTATCTAAAATCTAACCAGGCCTAAACTGGAAGATAAGGATAATATAAGGAACTTATTATATTAAGAAAATTAAACTTAACCTTAACTTCAGTGTAAGTTAAATATAATCCTAAAAGTGAAAAGTAAATCCTCATCACACCTGACTAACTAGAAATAGTTTAATTAAAACATTGACCAAACCTGAACAAACCATAACAACTAGACTCGTGGCTACAATTCTCCTGGGACCAGACTTCTGTGTAGGCCTATATTCTTAAATATAAACTAATTTACGCTTCTTATGGTAAGGCTGTAAATTGACTCTTTACAGATCATTAGAATACGATTTTATTCAGTAAATTGTTATGGTGTAAATTAGTCTCAGCTGAACACAGTTGACACTAAACTAAATACTAGGTCGTTTTAAGACTGGATCTTAGTAAATGTCAACGTCCTAACTAAATTTAAGACATGTTAAAATTAAGTCAGTTAAGTGAAATCCTGAATCACTTAACCAAGAGAGAGTTTTTTTTCTAACAATAGCTTTAATGAAATTCGACGTTTCATTTTGGCCAGATTCTAAAATCTAGAAATAAAACTAAAATTTAAATATCTTATTTTAATTTACTTATAAACTTTTCACTGGTGTACTAGCCTCATTTTACAACCATATAAATGTCGGTGTACACGAATTAGGGAACGACTAATGTGGGTGCACATGAATTGCGTAACAGCTCATTCAAGGTTGGTAATACCCTTACAAGAACTGCGGACTAAAAAATACATTCATAATGATTATATTCAAAATAAATATGGAGTTTAGCTTTGGTTATGTTAGGTTAGGGGCTAGGAGTTTAATGGGATTACAGGTTGTTCCAAATTCATGTGCACCGGCTGACAGCTATACTTTATTCCCAAATTCGAGTGCGTCCATAAATATTTAGTTGATAAAACTAAATTAAATTCTATGTGTTTTTATAAAATTTGGTAATCAAAATTCAGTCATTTATTTTACTACCTTAAGTGATACAATCGGTGCTTCACTTGTTGGCTCTTTTACCAAAAACAAACGATAGCCGTTTATGTTATTTTAATAAATGAGTACGTATTAATATCTTTTTTTACACAACATTAGTATACAAAAATTTTCAGCGTAGTCTCATCTTTAGAATTATTTAGTGACAGAACTTTAGTATGAATCATTACTTAGCTCTAGTAATACACGATTGAAAAAGTACTTTGATATCCAAATGAAAAGAGAAGGAAATTAAGAAAATGAAATGAGACATATTAATCGTATTCACTAGATAATAGAAAAAAAAAACTACTTCAATTTTAAAAAACTTCACAAGAGCTAAGCAAAAATTGAACGTGTTTTTTTTTATTTGTAGTATAAAGAGCGAATTAGCTTTAATCTTCAGCCTGTGTTGGTGACCGTTTCAAAAATTAAGTTGGTAAATACTTTAATAACTACATAGCAGTAAAGGGTTGAGTTGAAGTTTGAAGCTAGGTGCGGTATAGGTGGATAAAGCAGAAAGCTCGTATCAACAAGGAAGGATATCATGCACTAAAAATGGTGAAGTGTTGATGAAAACATAATATGTAGAGAATTGTGGTTTTAACATGAAAAGATCTTGTAGCATGAGGCAGAGAGCTTACTCTAACAATGGTAGAGAATTGACCTAAAATTATGAAATAATATTCGTTTGGAAGCCATATAATGCTGATTTGGATGAGACTGGAGATAAAAAGCCCCAGGAAGAATGCCAGGCACCAAAATTGTGATCTTTTAATGCTAACATTTGAAACTTGCTGTCATTTAAATTTAGGTCTTGGTCAAGTTGACTAGGAAAGTGATTTCAAATAAATAAGTGGTAATATCTTGCTTTGTAGTAGTGAAAATGTGTGAACGTGGGAAATAAATGGGTATGC
The DNA here is from genome assembly GCA_033556935.1 of Timema podura. Lineage (NCBI taxonomy): Eukaryota > Metazoa > Arthropoda > Insecta > Phasmatodea > Timematidae > Timema > Timema podura. The sequence continues at coordinate 31,603,986 of JAVRXN010000010.1, forward strand.
TCTAGTTGAATGTGGTAATGAGTGTACACAGAAAAATAAATATGACTTGGTGAGCTGCTAATATGAGAGTGTGAAGGAGATTGTCATAATAAGTTATAAGGTATATTTAGAATAATCAGTGATTTAGAGTAGTTAATAGCTGATGCAAGTGTTAGAAGGACGATCTAAATAGAAATTCACTAAGAATACAGTTTATGAGGGAAAGATCAAAGGGAAGCTATCCAATTCTATATTTTGTCGATGGGAATGTACGAAGGAATTTGTAGCTTAAAGCCATTTGAGGTCCACTTTATTTCTAGTCTACAACAAGTCACACCCGCATGTCAGACTCGCACTCGTAATATTTTTTATCTAAAATAGCACACGCGGATGCAATCCCATGATGGAGCTGTATGGATCACTTGTTGGGAGGAGATGAATATTGTCCATCTCTTGCATTTATGTAGTTGCGTTGTTTTCCGTTCCTCCAATTAGAAACACAAATTATACGTGTACTATTGTATTCATTTAAAGTAATTAGGTAACCTGGTGGTCTTGGGTAGGGTGTCGGACTTCTGTACTGAGGGTCCGGGGTTCAACCCTCGGTCCCGGCACATATTTATCTGATTACCAAACCCTTCCTCCACCTCTGACAAGAAGTGTATTAATCACAACTTGTGAATGTGTGGAATGCCAGGCCTCCACCGTGGTTTCGGATCCCAGTTAAACTGTAGGTTCCTCCATTTCATCTCACAATCACCCTACCATACATATTAGCGTGTGTATAACAAGAACAGGTAGTAAGACACGGTGCTAATGATAATTAAAGTAAGTATTTATTTGGTCAAGGATAAACATTTTTGAAAATATATTAATAGGACTAATAATGTAATAACTTTTCATATATTATTTTGACTCGTTTTAACTTGTGTTTGTAAATTTTAAAGTGACTTTAAAGATGGTTGATATTGGTTGAAATTACGTCTACAGACATTTTACTGCAGAAAGTCTTTGAAAAGCAGAACAGCAATACATCACGTCTTGCGAGAGCACATTACAAGTGAGCATCCCACAAGCGGGTGCAACTGATGGTAGATTGGTCATTTGTGAGAAAGTGTAGGCAATCAGACTAGGAAGGATATCTGGTTAGGTACGGGTGAAATGTTGATAAGATTTTATGAAGAAAATAAATAAATATATATATATATATATAATATATATATATGACAGATGAGGTCCAGTTTGATGCTGCAGTAAGTGCACTCGGACAAGGAAATATATTTAGATCTGTATGTGTGAGGTGTTAATAATGGTTTATAAAGGAGGATATATTTCTAAGCTAATTGAAGACCAGTTTACTGATACAGTATTTGCATTTAGACAAGGAAGGGTATATAACTATGTATTTTTAAACTGTTGATATGAGCGTTTGATGGAATATCACTGCCGAAGATTCAGATAGAGGCCAGATGAGGTCCAGTTTGATGATCCAGTGCGTGCACTCAGAAAATAAAGGATTTTTTGCTCTATATTTACGAATATAAGAAAATTCCGGGAACTGAAGAAGAAGGCAGAGGACAGGGCGCATTGGTGGTCTGAGTTTACGGACAAAAGGAATGGACATGTAAGAAGGAACACCTAATAAAAATAATAATCATATTTATGAACTGTTGTTGCTAGTGTAGGGAGGAAGATACTGCTACGGTAAAAGTCAGTTGAGGTCTACTTTAATGATGCAGGGAGTGCACTCAGACAAGGAAGGATATCTTGTTCTTTGAGGGAAGGCGAGGGGACGCAGGTGTTACCGGCCGACCGGTCCAGAGGTTCTGCACAGGTAGTCCAGCCCGAACTTGGGTTGAGGTATGTCTACAGTGGACCCCTCTGGCAAGGGAATACTGAAACACCGGAGGGGTAGTGTCCCCCTACATTTTCCTTATTCTTCTTCGCTCTTACTTCAGTTATGCTACAAGACACACAGGCACACATAGACACCACATCAATCACCTTTTGTGGGAAAGTGGTCTACTACCGGGTACGCACTTAACGACAGGCTTGGATACTAAATAACTAAAGCATTTTGGAATTGGTTTCTTATGTTAATTTATGTCTCAAAATAGTTCTCTGTTTTCTTTCTAAGTTTCATTAGGTATTTGATTGTTAATTTCCAAACTCAATCATTATTAGGAAAGAACATTAATTTAAGTCTACTCTAATGGTGTAAAAATGGGTTTAAAATATTTATTTTTTTATTGGGGAACTGATTGTTTTCTCTAGAATAACAAACTTTTGTTCTAAAGTAAAAATTGTTGACAACTTTCTCTGATATATTTTATAGATCTACTATAAATACTAACATATTTGATTAAGTTTTAATGATTTCTCAACCCAACCTCAATAAAATTCAATAAACATTGTCAAAGTGGTTTTTATAACCATGAAAGTGTTAAAAGAAGGCCCTCGGCCATATTTAATTTAGAACAAAATTTTGTTGATCAAGAAACAACCAATAATTTTCCACAAGAAAAAATAAAATTCTAAAAACCAACCAAGACTATCTTGTACAATCTGAACTTAGGTTTCCCCATTTAGTATTACACACAACCACTTAGGCCACATTGCTAGCCTTCATTATGTCTCATACACTGGGGTTATGATTTGTTACTTATTTCAGTAGAGAAACTCGCACTAAAAGAGTACTGGCAGCTATCCTGAAATAGTCAGAGAATTATCTACTACGAAACATACGACGTGCTTTCGTTCAAATGGTCATTGATTTAATACTTGTTTTGTTGATTGTTAATTTTACAACAACCATAAAATTAATTTTGGAATGGGTTGTCTGAATGTCATTTAAAGCTATATTTGTATATTCCTATTTAAAGAATCTGGCATTTTTCAACTTAAAACTATATTTGTAAAATACATTTAGTTAAAGCCGCTTGTCAGCTCAAACTTCTGTTCAAAACAAAGATATTTCGGTTAGATTTTATTTTAAAAACAATCAAATAATTGTTTAGTAATTAATATTATTACTGCTATTAATATCAGTAATAGCTCTTTGATGCACGTAGTTGTAGTAAAACATCGTTGAAGACTATGATCTACAATACATCATTAATAATTTACGTACACATTTATATTATATATATATATTTTTCCAATAGCTGCCGTTATGGTTGGTCGCTCACACGATAGTAGAATTGTACCGAAAGCAGTATTAAATTATTATTATTATTATTATTATTATTATTATTATTAATTATTATTATTATTATTATTATTATTATTATTATTATTAGCACCGCGTCTTACTACCCGTTCGGGTTATACGCACTTACGCTAATGTGTAATGGTATAGTGATTGTGAGATGAAATGGAGGACCTACAGTTTAACGTGGGATCCGAACCACGGTGGAGGCCTGGCATTCCTCACATTCACAAGTTGTGATTAATACACATCTTGTCAGAGATGAAGGAAGGGTTTGGCAAAGTATTAAATTAAGTAAGAAAACATCACTCGTGTAAGTTGATAAATGTCAATACCACTCATAGTTAGTGCTGACACGATTAGGTAGATGTACGCCTCTATATAGTAATAATAATAAAATAATCAACCTTAATGGCGAAATAAAGGCTACGGCCTTTTCTTACACTAATTCAAATATTACAATTAAAATATGAATTGCGCAACATCTCTGGACGGAATTGATAACGCGTTTCTTAAAACCTTTGCTTGATTCATTTCAACATAAGGCAACAGTTGTTAATAATATGGGTCTCGGAGTATGGACGTTCACATTGCATTTTGAGCTGCAAAATATACCTTTATTCCTTTCAAATGTACATTTAGAGCATATTTTAGAAAATAAAAGCACTATTGTTGGGTTCAATATTGATAAAAATTTCCTATATTATTAATATAATGGGTTAAGATTGACGCCTCAAGCCAAGGGTCCCGGGCTCAATTTTCATACCCAGGTGTCATATGTAACTTTATACTTTATCGCTATATTACAGGTAAATAAAGTATTGTGATCGTCAAAAAAATCGAACTCGAGATTTTGATGAATCTCAACGTTTCATGACACCCCGAATCCGAAAAAGTGGTTTTTGAATTTCCGTCTGTCTGTCTGTAGACCTACCTCCAGCTAGAGCCTAAACTATTTTACCGAACGGGCTATGACTTGGTATCTAGGGTTTTCATAGGGTTGCCCAGAGAAATTTTTGGAAATGACCCGCCTCGGTGGCGTAGTTATCTAACGCGCCAGTCGTGTTGAGCTCGACTGCCGAGGACGGGGAGATCGAGGTTCGAATCTCGGTCGGGTGAACTGAGGGTGGTTTTTCCTAAATGGTTTTCCACTATCCCTCCACGCAAATGCGGGTTCACTTCCTCTAAATTCAGCTTTACCAATTCCTAACCCATTAGTGAAACTAGTACTTAAGCGTATAACCCGAACGGGTAGTAAGACGTGGTGCTAAGTATTATTATTATTATTATTATATTATTTTGGAAATGGATATCCAACCCTAAAATTAAGGGTAGTTTACTGAAGGGCAAAACGAGAAAAAGTAGATTTTCTCAAAATTGGCTAAAAAGATTTTGATTAAATTTCATTCCTAAACATTTATAAATATTATAAACAAAATGGCTACCCTCAATATTTCGACAAAATGACTTTTAAGGCTCCGGTCTGATGCGTATATTCTCATTATTTATCATATCTCCGAAACAATTTGAGATATGAAATGACTTATCATTGCAAATATGTAGATCTATTTATAATACAAATATTTTATATGAATATATTTTTATAAAACCAATGACTTTAAATCTATACGCCAATATTTTTTAACTTTTCGAACACTAAAGGTAAAGTATTGCAACCGTAAAAATAATTTAACCTGAAATGTTGATGAATGTCGACGTCTCATGAAGCCCCCCCCCCCCCCCAACCCTAAAAAGTATTTTTTGCAATGCCGTTTGTGTGTGTGTCTCTTTAATCCCAAAATAAAGAGTAGTTTAATAAAAAGCTAAAAGAGAAAAAAAATCTATTTTCTCAAAATGGGTTCTAACGATTTTGATTAAAATTCGTAACTAGGCGTTGATTAAGATTATAAATAATCTGGCTACTTTTAGGAAACTTCTGTTTCTCCGCAGCTATTTGAGATACTAAATAACTTATCAATGCAAAATTGTAGTACTAATAAAAATAAAAAACTTTTATAAGAAATATATTTTTATAAAAACAGTAGTTTTTGAGATATTGACAAATATATTAATACAATTTTGTGAGCTTTAGTTGTAAAGAGATACTATTTAATAATTCGGTAGTGCCATTGAGTAGTTAAATATAAGTCTCTCAAAAAGTTTGTTATTTTTCCTTCAACCTCTTAGGAGAAATGTTTGTACACTATCTCCTTCATTTTAGACTCAATAGTCAATATTTAAATTTTTTCATTGGTCAAAATTTATAAATTAGGAATTGAGTAGCAATTTGATGACCTGAAGATGTACAACACCTAGTAAAATGTTTAAATTCTAACCGGAATTTGAAATTTTAATATGAAGTGTTGACCCTTGTGGACAAAAAATCGATCTTTTTTATTGCTACAAACATACAAATGAGAACATTAATTCTTTAAAAATTAAAATTATGAAATTTTAAACCAGGACTCAAAAAAGTTATACGTGTGTATAGTGCAATTTATGCTTGGGTTTGCTAGTGTATATTATTTCTTTTCACATATACTAAGAGTTTTGAGTAAATATCTCCATATTTAGACAATAAAGCGTGAAAGTCCGTGCGGAGTTCCGTACCATTTATCTTTATAGCAACACTTCTTACTACTTGTTCAGGTTATACGCATATGCACTATTTATATAAAGTGTACCCAAATTCGCGTGGAGGAGTGGAAAAACTTTTAGGAAAGAATCATCTTCAGCTTTTTGAGCGATAATAATCCGTAACACAACTTCCTTCGTAGGGGTAGTAAAGCCATCGCGTCGCGTCAGTGTCATGTTCATTGATTCATACTTCAAAGAAGGTGAAAGAGAATTAAAACTTTACATCTGAATTTTATAAGCTAATTTATCTTTTAAATTATCCCATTTTCAACGACGTTTTACGTGATATCTTGAATTTTAGATATCAAATTTGGTGACCTGGTAGTTTAGGGGTAAGGTGTTGGATCTCTGTGCTGTGGGTCTGGGGTTCAATCCTCGGTCCCAGCACAGATTTATCTGATGGCCAAAACTTTCCTTCCCCTCTGACAAGACGTATATTAATCACAACTTGTGAATGTGTGGCATGCCAGGCCTTCACCGTGGTTCGGATCCCACGTTAAACTGTAGGTCCTCCATTTCATCTCACAATCACCCTACCATTGCACATTAGCGTAAGTGCGTATAATCCGAACGGATAGTAAGACGCTGTGCTAATAATAATAATAATAATAATAATAATAATAATAATAATAATAATAATAATAATAATAATAATAATAATAATAATAATAATAATAATAAAAATAAATATCAAAGTAGTGGTTTATAAACATATTGTAAACTTAACCAAATAAATAAATAAGACGTGTTCATTAGGTTCATAAGAGAAAAGTAAGATAATTGAGTATTAGACTATTTTAATAATTTGGAAGGCTCTGAACCGTTATTCTCGAAATAAATACCTTGGCTACATGTCACTTTACAGTATGGTTTATAAGCTAGTTAAGTAGTTCTATATTGGTTAATAACTTTATTAATAATTTATTTTTACAAAACGCTATTACTAGTCCAATTAAGTGAAAAAAAGACAATCTGAACAATAAAAGTGAGCTCGGGACCTTTGACATTTTGCGCCAATGTCATCACAATTATACTCTGGAGTACAACCAGTGAAAAGTGGCCCTTGATACGATAATAACCAGGGCGTATCTGTGGCAGAGCGTTGTCACACAAAGTCAAAGGTCCAGGGTTATACTCGCTTGTCCAGGATGTTATTAGTTGAATGTATCTGATTGCGTTAACAGGACTACTCCTGTGGACAAACATCACTATCAGCTTGGGATGTACTTAATAATTAAATTGATTACTTAGGTTTTCTATACATTGTTATATGAGTTGTTCAAGTTTAACTTTAAAAACAAAATGGTAGTTCTTATTTTCCCATGAAAATTACATTAAGGGTACTTTACGTAAGCAGAAATTTCCAATTTGATCATATCCCCGCAACCACTTATACATATATCTGAATATATATAATTCTTCTGTACGTGTGTGTGTGTGTGTGTGTGTGTAAACTGCTGGACCGATTTTGATGAATTTTTTTGTGTGTGTTTGAGTGGGTCCGTGGATGGTTTGGATTCACAAGTGGACCCGGTAGGTGGCACTGCAATCGGGTTATAAGAATTAATTTTTTATTTTTTAGGAATTTTTTTAAAAATGTTTGCATATCAGAACATGTAACCTCAAAATTTCACCCCCCCCCCCCCCCCAATATTTATAATAATGAATTTAATATTAATAATTGATCGTTTAAAAAATCATAAGTTCATCAATAATTGACCGTTAAAACCTTCTGAAAAGTTCGTGGATAATTGAACTTCTGAGAATAATTCATAGTTTTGTTTGTTCTTCGATATAGCTGATATTTGTGGAGTTGTGGGCGAAATGACAAAAATGAAAAGATGTTTTATTTTTTATGTTGCCTTGACAAACTTTGAATTTGTAATATTTGTGTTACTCACTAATTGGAGTTCATTGTGAATTTGTAATTGTGATGATCACATAGTATTTGTTTAAATATAGAAATCAATTATGCCACCCAAACGAAAAGCCAACGTTCGGGCAGGACAACGTCTGTCGGGTCCGCTAGTATATATATATATTCTTTTTGTGGATCTCTTTGACAAATTGAATTTATTTGTTAAACTGATTGGTGGACAGAGATATTAATATTATTTCAATGTTTCCGATAGATTGTATAGTATTTCTCTTACGCTCTTTGGTGAAGTGTTTCTCCATCAATGTACAATACAGTATTTCATTTCACATATATTACGGATTTTTTGTAATATTTCTTTTTTATTTTAAGATCAAAATGAGGGAAATTCTGTGCGGTGCAACGTACCATATTTTTCAGCTCATCTTACTACCCGACCGGTATTTACGCATTTTAAATACGCTATCGGTATAGGGATTATGAATGTACAATTTAAAGGAAAGGTATCCACATTTGTGTGGAAGGATACTGTAAAACCATTATCGTCACCTCTTTTTGCCTAAACATTACCGTCAAACCAGAGTTTATAGGCTTAACATTTAGTTCGTAAACCCATCGATATTGTTTGTTTTGAATTATCAATACATTTAACACAATTAGTGATAGTAACAAATTGAAATGGGAGGTATGGGTGAGTAAGTTAGATAAATTCCCCACACATTTTCTGGGAGGGAGGATGGTAAACTCATCCCCATTCCACCCTGCTAAAACTTTAACCCCAATATTCTGAGCAACAGCAACCAAATGCAATGACAGCTCAGCCAATGTTGGGGGTGCAAATATTCAATATCACACTTATAATATAATAATATAATGTATATATATTATAGCTTCCTCTTCCTTTTATTCTTCTTAAGTAAACAACCCGTAAAATGGTCTAATGTGATTTCTACCTATCAGGTGATTGGAATACACTAAGCCCTTTGACTGATTAGTGCAGCCTGCACCATCTGGTATAAATCCTATGTACTACAGGATTTCGGGAAGTGTGGTGGTTCCCTATTGCCTTCCACACCGATTATCTACTATCGAGTGTGAAAGGGCCTATCAATTCTGCCAGAAAGGTATTTTTACATAACTTCCAGGGTTCTTTCACATGCAACAATCGAATCGGACCAGCGGCTTTACTTCCCATCCGAAGAATTCGTGCTATGGATTTTTATCACTTAAGAGCCATTCGTCTAGCTCACGGAATTGAACCCACGAACCTCTGGTCCTGAGGTGAGCACTTTACCCCAAGGCAACCAAGGTCGACATAAAAAATATTACATGAAAAAATCCTTGTTATTAAAAAAAACTATATAATAATTTAAAAGCAAAAGACCTTTTCTTTTTTCAAGAAATCAAAGGGCTATGCTTAAGATGGGGTGCTAGTGAGCGTGAGTTTAGGGCAGTATTTTCGAGGTTTTATAGCATAAACATTTATTTGGCCAAAACTAAATCAAATATTTCTTCTATATAATCATAGAGTTTAGTTTTCCGCACATGCTAATCTCAACAGTTCTTTAATATCTGTCAAGAGTGTCCTGGAATTTAATGACAACTTTTTCTCTGCATTTAAAAAGTTTGTCACCAAATGCCGCTATGCTCATGAGAGATATTCAAGAACTGTTGAGATTAGCATGTGCAGAAAGCTAAACTCTATGTTTATATAGAAGAAATATTTGATCTATTTTTGCCAAAAAATGTTTATGCTATAAAAACTGCAAAATTAATGCACTAAACTGGTGCTCACTATCACCTCACCTTAAGATGTTGACCTATACCACTTGAGAAATATTTTTGTTTGATCATAGATAAGTTGATAATTTAATAATCTCCTCGTAGAAAAGCGAGAAGGGTGCGAGAGAAATGGTATTCATCATGCCTATATCTCATTTGAGGAGGTCATCAAAGGTTAGAACAGGTTTTTTTTTACAGCGTGCTAGGGGCCAGTGTTAAAGGAGGGGGGGGGGGGAATATATATTTATATTCCTTTTTTAAGATGTCTATGATGCAGGGTAGGTATACTGTTTTTGAATAATTTATTTTTCTTAGCATCGCGTTTTACAACCCATTTGCTATGTACGTTTAGGTATTAATTACGCTAATTGGTTAAGGATGGGGACGGTTGAATTTAAAGGAAGAGTACCTGCGTTTACGTGGAAAGAGAGTGGAAAATAATTTAGAAGAAACAACTCTTAGTAAGCCAAACTGAGATTGAACCACAATCTCACCGTCATTAGTAGTCTAGTCTACTGTGTGAGTAGCACCTTAGGACATGCGGCCACTGAAACGAGTTTCAACTATTCAGAAAAGGTTACTTGCACTTTTAGGCTGTAAAACAAGTGCTTCGGTGGCCGCGTAGTATAACGCGCTACTCTCACAAGAAACTAGAATGCCGATGACAAGGAGATCGAGGTTCGCATCTCGGTCGAGTGTACTGAGGGTTGATTTGTCAAAATGGTTTTACACTCTGCTCTCCCCACCAGTGTGGGTACACTTCCACTAAATTAAGACTTCCTAATCCCTTAAATCATCAGCGTAATTTAGTATACAGACGTATGGCCTGAACTGGTAGTTAGACGTTGTGCTAAAAAAAAAAAAATTAAATGATTCCATGTGAGATATAGTAAAAAAAAAAAATCGGTGATTTTGAAATTGATGCTTTACTTTTGGTACCTTTATCTTTAACTAGATACCATTGAGTAAATATTTTCTTATACGTCTATAGCAGGATTAAAGTTTTCTGATAGTAGAAAATATATTAATTATTTAAAGTATTTATCTTTATTTTTGTGATTTGCAATAGTCACTTTTGATTATAATAAAGTGTCAATGTCGATAAAATAGCGCTAGTAAAATATTAAATATCATAAATGGTGAGCGTGGGTACAATTTTCTAGAACTAGAACCAAATCCTACTATAGGCTACAAACAGACCGGAATTAGATCAGTAACGGAAGAAGATATATTAATTCTTTCATTAATTTGAGATATTTAACATGCACTTTATGAAACGACTGATTATATAATAACACGTCTTATAAACGAAATTAAATCTAGAACAGACACAACATCTAGTCCCCAGATAGTTAATTTATCACTATAAAAGATTGAACCCACATTTCACCAATTATCAATTTTTTGACCATCCCGAGAATCGAATTCGGAACCTTTAATTCGATGGCAGACATGCTACTGATTGAGATAATGTGTCAGACTAAGAGAATTTCAATTCTATATAATTTTTGACAGCCTGATTAAAGTTCCTGCTGTTTCACTTAAAATTGGGCTGTACACATTAAAACATTATAACTATCGTGATTTAATAAGTATGAGGAAAAAAATTAAATTCAAAAGTTCTATTTACTGTTATTATCTAACTAAATAATTCCAAATTCTCAGGGAAAACACCTACACAATTTTAGACACAAAGAACACTAAAATCCACTTCGGTGGCCACATGGCCTAAGGCGATATTCTCGCAATATACTGGAGATAGGGGTTCAATCCCAGTTAAGTGCACTGAGGGTAGTTTTTCCTAAATGTTTTCCTCTCTCTCAAAGCAAATGCAGGTACATTTTATCCAAACGAAACCTTACTCATCCCTAACAAAAAAAACTAATACCGTGGTTCGGGTACTAAGACGTGGTGCTAAAAAAAAATTAAAATACTATTATCAGGTAAAACATTCCTTTTATTCATTGGGTACAGGCACCTAAGCTTACTGTTAACGATAATTTTCTTACGTTAAATTAAATTACTAAAATACAATATGTTTTCTAAACATCGTATTACTAGGTCCTGAAGAGCTACTGATATGATTTAATTTTATGGGTAGTAGCCTCGAACAAAAGTGTAACTAGGGCTACTAGCTATCTAGTCTCAAGTGAAAGTACACGGTGCAGAAAGAATTATGCTATGACATTACGTTACTAATTTTTGTTTCTATGATTATTTGTAAAAAAAATGGTGGGAGCTTAGTATTGACCTAGTTTGAGAATAGTGGAATGAACGGGTTAAAGAAGATGTGAGAGAAGAGAAAGAAGCGTACAAACAAATGATTGCTGTGACGAGTGAAACAAAACGTTACAGGCTGTGGGACATATAAAAAATGAAAGAATATAAATGCAATAAAGGTGAGAAAGGATCAAATTAGATTAATAGAAGTAGAAATAATGCAGAAATACTTTGAAGGATATAAGTATCTATTCAGTAAGTGGGTAAAGAGATCGAATCAAGGAGTAAAAGGAAAGACCTATGGCAATCAGAATGAATGTAGTGATATGATCTGGGATGAACGCAGTAGGCCTATATGAGAGCAATGGAGGGAGTATTTTGAGCAATTTTGTGGTGAAAACGTCAATAAAGTAGCAGAAAATAGATGCTGTGGTGAATATAAGAACTAACGAGGCTGAGATGTTTAAAGCTATTAAAATGTTAAATAATGGCAAAGCTGTAGTCGTATATGGGATCCCAAGTGAAAGGCTTGAGTGTAAGGGCATCGCTATACTTGCCAGCTTGTAGGAGTTGTCCAATGTGTGTGCTAGAATTCCGAATGTTCCTAAATAATTGAGGAATGTTTTCATCGCTCCTTTGTACAAAGGCAAAGGCAGTAAGAATGAATGTAAGAACTATAGGGTAACTAGTTTGTTGAGTATTCCAGATGAAGTTTTTGGGAGAGTCTTAATTGAAAGGGTGCCTGAAAAACCTGCGGACAATATTTGGGGTGTACAATGTGGTTTGATGCCTGATAGAGGTTGCATGGACAAGGTATTTGCATTGCAGCAACTGAGTGAGAAATGTATAGCAGTAATAAAGAAAGTATATTCTGCATTTGTTGATCTGGAGAATATCGGGTGAGTAGGAGTAGTTTACAGAATGTTCTGAGAGGGTATGGCGTGGATGTATGATTAGTAAATACAATTATGGCTGTGTATGATGGAATTAAAGCATTCGTTAGTGTGGATGAAGCTTTGAGCGAATGTTTTGACATTGAACAGGGTGTTAGACATAGCTGTGTTATGTCTCCATAGTTGCTTAATATATTCATGTATGTATGTATGAGGGATGCTTGTTAGGCTGCGGCTGTTGTACAAATGGACAATTAAATTGTGAAAGTGATGTTATTTGCTGGATATGCCGTATTGATGGATGATAATAAAAGTGATTTGCAGAATACATTAAATCGTTTGATTGTGTCGACAGGCATAATAGACATCCTTTTAAATGTCTCCATAACTAAGGTGATAGTTTTTGATAAAGACGGATCAAGAAGTTATTATCAGCTTAGTATAATTGGAAAACTATTGGAGAAAGTGAATGATTTTGTGTATCTGGGTAGAGTTTTTTGTAAAATTGGAAGGATAGATGGTGAAATAAACAGACGGGTGAAAGCATCTAAGAGAATAGTAGGATGTATGTTGATTATTACAAAGAATGAATTAGTATCAAAATAAGCAAATATGGCACTATTTAAAATGTGTTAACGCCAATATTTTTTTATCTAAATGTGAAGCGTGGGTTTGTCAGGTGAAATAAAAGAGCAAGCTGAATTTGGTTGCAATGAGATATCTAATAAATGTATGTGGAAAAACATATGGACGGAGTCATTAATGAATGGGTGCTAAAGGAGTGTTGTTTGAAAGGGAATCCAATGGGTAAATGTAAAATAAACATATTACGTTTGTTTGGGAATGTTGAGAGGATGAGTGTGGATCGAATGACGAAGCAAATATATAAAAGAAGCGTGTGTGGATCAAAAGGAAGAGATAGGACATGTAAGATGTAGTTATATGTTCTAAAAAAATGTGTGAAAATGAAAAACATTGAGATTGTTAAGAATTAAAGATTGTTTATTACTCGGTGTATGGAAGTGAGGGAGTATGCAAGTACAGGGAAGTGTGGTAAAAGAATGTGTGGATGAATTAAGCATGGAGTAGTTATTATTATTATTATTATTATTATTTATTATTATTATTATTATTATTATATTATTATTATTATTATTATTATTATTAGCACCGCGTCTTACTACCCGTTCGGGTTATACGCACTTACGATAATGTGCAATGGTAGGGTGATTGCGAGATGAAATGGAGGACCTACAGTTTAACGTGGAATCCGAACCACGGTAGAGGCCTGGCATTCCTCACATTCACAAGTTGTGATTAATACACATCTTGTCAGAGGTGAATGGAATAGTTGTTGTCTGAACTATATGCATAGAATTTTACCTACCCCGTAATGGAACGGCGTGAATAGGTATGTATGTATGTATCTATGTATGTATATATGTGTTTATTTGTATTTATCTTATATATGTTTGTATCAATCTCATGATACACCTATCTCTTATACTGCCATGTAAGTTGAAAAAGCAGAGCATGATTTTTAAATTATACTATTTACACTGATGACTCCTCTTATTTAAATATTATATAATTAATTGCCTTTTTAATTCAGAATAAATATTTGAAAAAAATAGTTTTTCAGTTATGTGCTACAAGGAGAAAGGTATGGTTTATGTATACCGCTTTAAATAGTTTTAGGTGTAACCCTTAGCTTTCTATCTCGTGCCGGAAAAGTGCAGTTTAAATTTTTACTTTTATTTATTTGAAGTGTTTAACGTTCACGTTCTGAACCGACTGATTATATAAGTCCACAATTTATAAATTAACCTAAATCTAGAACAGTCGAAACACACATCACATCTCTGTGAAAGGGAACTCACCTAACCCAGTGACATATTTTCGGGCATGCCGGGAATTGAACCAGTGAGTGACCCTTAGGTCGGTAATCAGACATGTTACCAGTTGAGCTAATGTGTCGACGGACTTCAATTTTATCTCTTGAAATAGAAATGTGTTTAAATGCAAAATATATTGTGCTATATTTTGACTCGCTAATATTACTATAAGGATCTTCCTAAGTGGTTAATTGATTGACCAAAAGTCTAAAGGATATTGGATGGTTTCCGGGTTGCACCAATGAAGATATTTATTATCTGTATCCTATGATTTATGCTACTATATTTTATTTTACAACACTTATTTTTACAAGTATTTAACACCCGTACTTAATTTGACAAATGGGTTAGGGTTGTAGGAATGTGGAATTAACCATTTATGTAAAAAAATACTTGAAATTATAGAATTGAAAGTGGGAAATACTTGAAGGAAAAAAACTTTGAGTCCACCCAGTCGGGAATCAAACCCTAACTTCCCTGTCACCAGCAAACCAAACTATACGATTTTAACTTTTGTCACTTGCCTCGGTGGTATAGTTATCTAACGTGCTAGTTTCGTTTTTAGCTAGTGGTGAGGACGGGGAATTAGAGGTTCGAATCTCGGTTGGGTAAACTGGGGGTGGTTTTTCCTCAATGGTTTTTCACTCTCCCTCCATGCAAATGTGGATTCACATCCTATAAATTCAAACTCCCCAATTCCTAGCCCATTATTGTAACTAAAACTTAAGCGTATAACCCGAATGGGTAGTAGGACGCAATGATAAATAAATAAAATAAATAATATAACTTTTGTCCATGTGCGCACCAATTATATTTTTTATAACACAAGGTTTACGCTAAATTTGTGTGGTTCCGATAATTCTATTACTAAATTTACACTAATACAATTTTAAAATAAAACAAAAGATTCATTCTTAAATACTAAAAATACTAACGATACGAGAATAAGAAAAATGTGACTTGATCCCATCTTGTAAGAAAACATTTATATTACAAAACCAATCGAGGCGAAAAAAAACCCAACCAATAACAGAAAAATAAAAGAGTTCACCTCTAAAAGTGTAACCTTTCCTTTAAAGGATTGTCCCCTCTCCAGGTGGGTCGTGGCCTCTCATTTAACCGCCTGCTTGACACAATAACTTGTTGTCAACACTTGTTTTTGCTCCCTTGTAGCGTGATCGGCGCACGTCTCTACTTTAAATCAATAAAAGGTCGATAGCCTCACTCCTATTGTTACTGATATTGTTATTGTTGTCAATAGTCATAGAGTGAGAGAATGGCGCCCCATGGTTGCAGGATTCACATAATTTTTTTGTTTGAGACTTTACCTTTTTTTTATATTTACTTGAGGTATTTAACGTGCACATTCTGAACCTACTGGTTATATCATCACATGACTTATGAACTAACTTGACTATAGAACAGACACAACATCCAGCCCTCCGGGCGTTAATTCATCGCTGTGAAAGAAAAAATCCACATTTCACCATTGACAAATTTTTCAGCCATACCAGAAATCGAACCCGGGTTTCTTAGCTCAGTAGACAGACACGCTACCGATTGAGCTAAGGTGTCAGACAAGGCTTTACCCAAGGGGCTCCGAGAGGTTGCACACTCCATCAAAACTTTATTGTTCAACGTGTTTGATTTAACTTTATGATGTAAGAATTTGTATTGTGTTTTAAATATATACAAAAAAAACTTTATTTTGATATTTTAAATGTGAAATTAACTATTGTTTTATGTTTTTAATTAGCCGCTAAGGTTATACGTGCCTGTTATGGTCAAAGCCCGAAGGCCAGCTCGTGAAATGATCTACCAGTTCTAGCTTTGGCCACAGGTTCCCACCAAAGCACGAAATATATAATAATTTACCAGCAGTGCAGGCTTTGGCTGGCCGGCTTTAGATATGGGTGTAGGTATCTGACCAAAGCATGTAATGCATGATAAGTTACTACCTCAATTTTCAGTGCCTCTTCACGAAATTAAACTTTATGATGGAACAAGGTTATTTAGAGTACTATTGTAATGCCCAATGGTAAGGTTAAGCTAGGTTAGGTTTGGATGAGCCTGTGTTATGCCATACTATACAGCAATTCGGACACGGCCAAGCTGTCGTGGTGCAGAAGGCGAATTTAAAAATTTTCCTAATTACTATTTCTTGATTTGACTGGACCAGCTGGCCGATGTGTGAAGGGTTCAAGCCAAATTACGAAGTTGCCAGTTTTTGGCTTTGACCATAACATATACATCAATTAAATTATGGATTAGGCATTAGTAAAGTAGAATTTCAGAGGAAACCTACCCACGATTGCTCTGAGGGAGAGGGAGAAACATTTAGAGAAAAATTCCCTCATTACAACTGACTAAGAGTTGCACCCTCATTTCCCCGTCATCGGCTATCCAGTCTGATACAAGCATGACTGTTTATAGCAGCACAGATGAGGGTGAAAGTTACTAAATAATATATTTAATACTATTGTTATATATAAATATATTAAGGATGAGCTTTTTATTGTTCTACTGTGTATTACTATCCGTTCCTGATTTTCTCATTTATTACACTATTAGGGTTGGATTAAGATGGTAACGTTAATAGAAAGTGTGCCCGTATTTGCGTGGAGTGCGCATGGTATATCATCCAGGGAGAAAAATACCTTAGTATTCCCATCCGGGACTCTAATCTAGACCACCCCGTTATCACCAGACCTTACAGGATGAGTTCAAAGTTTGGTCTTCGTGCCCACCAATAAAGAGGATACACAACCTAACTTTAATCTGGATGGTAAAACACATTCTTTTAGGGGGACAGGTCTGAATAAGGTGTTTTTTTTTAGAATAATTAAAGATATTTGACA
Organism: Timema podura; assembly: GCA_033556935.1. Classification (NCBI taxonomy): domain Eukaryota; kingdom Metazoa; phylum Arthropoda; class Insecta; order Phasmatodea; family Timematidae; genus Timema; species Timema podura. The sequence goes on from JAVRXN010000010.1 coordinate 31,621,334, forward strand.
TAAAGATGAAGGTGCACCCATAGTTTCAAAACAATTTCATTACCCACATCAGTGGGCTCGAGGTCTAGATACAAAGCTCGTCTAGTCTCGTTTTCCAATGCGGGAAGTTGAGGCTCGAATATCAGTCAGGTACACTGATGGTGTTTTTTTTAGAATGGTTTACCACTCTTTATCACGCAAAGGCAAGTACATATACTACAATTGATACACTCTCATCCCTTTACTCTTAAAATAATTAAATATGTGGATGACCTAGAAGGGTAGCAATCAGGGGCAATATTATTTATAGGCCTACTTATATTTATATTTAAAATACATATATTATACCACATATGTAAATTACATGTGTATATTTAATATATAAAAATAATATGCGTACATATATAAATAATATACATATAAATAGATAATGTAAATATGTATAAATAAATAGCTTTCATATATTTAATTTTCATTTTATATTTTATTATATATAAAATATACATAATATATATATATATATATAAAATGAAATTAATAATAAAATATGGTTTTAGTACCAAGAAGGAGCGTTAATGATATGTGACTTGATAAAATCAGAATAAATATAAACTTATGTGGTTTAAAAAATAAGAATGTATTTCCATAAAATTTTGAAGCACCCAGGTATAAGAGCACTTAAAAGTTATTTTGCTACGGATTCAACAATAAAGTCACATACACGATTATTACGTTAATGCTTAAGGGAAACCTATCCAACTTACTGGAGCAACAGGTAGTACCTAACAATATGAGGTACGTGTCAAACCTTAACAATAAAAAAGGGTTTTCTATAGCCAATAAATACACGAGGAAGTTTATTTTATAGCTGCCATGTTTCGGTTCGGAGGCATTTCATTACACAACACCATAAACATGAACACTTATAAAATTTACTAGTTAAAAAAATATCAATTTACAAGATTGACCATACGATAAGATGTTTTGTTACTTCTTCTGAAATTAGTATTAGTTTCACTCCCTTTTTTAATTGATTTTTACAATAAAGCATGAAGAGTTTCAAAACATAAACTTATTGATTAAAAGGAAAGTTCCAAATTAATGATGTGAGCTTTCAAGTATTTATTTTTATTAGAATATCAATGTCACGTAGACAGTTTGATACAAAGTCTTTCAAAATACATTTATTAAATGAAGCCCACACCGGCGGATAATCAGACTAAGGTATTATTAAGTCCTCTCTGATTTGGTTTGCTGGGAATGTGTCAGTCTGTATTAGAATCCCAGCCGGGTCAACTAAATTTGTAATGATCCCCAAATCTCTATCACGCAAATGCATGAACATTTCACATCAATTTTACCTTCCCTATTACTTTGCCATCAATGTAGATATGAGAATATTAAGTTCATATCGTCTTTAAGAAACTAATAACAAAATATCTTCAATCGGAAGGACTATTTATATTAGCAAAATATTAAAGAAACAAATATTTTATGAGGTGGTAACGGTTTTATGGAATATAATATTATTTTCTACACTACCCAGCATTGCCTGTTTTAGTTTAATAATTGTACGTGGAAGGTAGCTTTAAATTTAGTGCCCTTATGCCCTGGGTTAATTATGACCTTTTGGCTTCCGACCCGGTTTATAATTAATTTTAAAAATCTAATCAAAGTTTTAAAGTTCCAGTTTTTAGGTGCACACATTCGTGCAGAGGGGCTACTTATTTTTAATTTTTCATACATTTGCTTTCGATAGATATCGCGCAATTCTCATGACAGACAGACAAAACCTTCATTTTATTAATATTGAATTTCTTCCAACCCGGTTTTAATTAATTAAAACTAATTAAAATTAAAATTCTGTCTTTGAGTCATTTGTTCGTGCACAGGGCGACTAATTTTAAAAATTCCATTCCTCTGCATGAGGTAGATATCACACAATGCTCATGAGAGACAAACAAACACTTCATTTTATTAATATATTTTGATAGATATTAATTTGAGATCTCTCACCTACAGAAATAAATCTAATGTTAAACTTAATATTCTCTTAAAACCAAACATATGTATTAGGATAGGGATGTCCACGAAATGATTTTAAAAATGATAAAAGTTGTTATTTTTAATAGAATTTTTCACATATTAGCTAAATATTTGAAGTACTGACCATATTAAAATTGACTGTCAGCATGTTGTTGGTTTATGATTATTAAAATTATATTTATATTATTCTAAAATAATTTGAGCTATTTATTTGTGTGTGCACCACATCTTACTACCTGTCTGAGCTATCCACATAATATACACACATGTTGTAGGATAATAAAGGTAGAATCTAGAGGAAGTGAACACTCATTATCGTGTAGGTAGAGTGGAAAAAAATCTATGAGAAAACAGCCTTATTACACCAGGCCAGTGAAATATTTAAACTCTGACCTCCTGCCACAAGAAAAATAGACCAGGCGGGTCTAAAGACTAAGCTGGCCATGTGTACACCGATATTGGTGTTTAGAAAATTAGCTCAGTAGAAACGAAATAAATATGGTATATGTGCAACCAAACTTAAAGAAATATGGAGAGTTTTGTATTAAAAATCAATGTTGATAGATATTTATAATATATTTACAATGAATTATTCATAAATAAGAATAATTTTAACCATATTCCTAAGTTTGGTTTACCTAGCTGGCGTTGAGATTTTTTTTTTCATTTTAGATACGATAGTTATTAGAGTTTTTATGATCCTCTCTAGAAAATTATTTTCAATTTAAATATAATTAAATTTACAGAATTTCCTTGGAATTTAAATCCTAAAAATATAAATAATAAAATTATTAAACTGTTTTCCAGGTGTCCACAAGTCATTTTGACAGGTAAAGTCTATTTTAAATAAAGATAGTAGATATAGTTAGCAAACCAAATTTAAATATTTATAATGCACTTTGACTAAATTTAATAAGCAGGCTTAAACAGTGAGCGATACAGATACAGATTTATTTAATCATGTTTTGTTTAACCATTTTTAATCTCCTTCATCTCCATAAATTTAAAGATGTTTACATTCTAACATCTCATAGCACATAATATAACGAAGTAAGTATTGTGAAACAAAGCAGTTTTGCCTACTTGTTTCCTTAGCAATTGGTATTATATATATTAATCAACAGTTTGATTTACTATTTACAGTTTTAACTATTGATGTTTCTAAATCATCGTGATTAAAGTAATATTATAATTTGTACATACATTGTTATTGTTTTTATAGTATCGTAAACAAATTGTACATTTTGTATATGACATAATAAATTCTTTCTAGAATAAATAGTATGATCCCTACTAAAGGTGTTTTTTGTTCACTCACTGACAACTTAGAACAAATGCATAAAGTTGTTCAATCTGTCCAGGCTATTCACACATTATTAAGTTAATATGATAATATGACTGAAGAAGTAGACTTTAAGGAAAATATACCCAACTTTGCTTTAAGGTAGAGCTAGAAGCTATTTAAAAATAAAATCTCACCAAACTCAATCTGAATTAAAACCATTAACCTCGCCTCATCAACAAATGAAAATGGACTATCTGTACGTTTAGTCTGCGTGCCCACCGATGTGGGTGGACACCCATGGACCCCATTTCTTATTTATCTTTATGAATGACGATAACTTTATTGAAAGCTTCAAGAATATTGAATAAAACTGATTTACATTCAATTTAATGCCAATAAGGAGAGTTGCACATTGCTATATGAATGGAGCCTGGAACATGTATTTGATATAGTCAATTTTCTATCAAGGATTATTCATAAACCTTTTGTAATGATTTATAATATTGAAATATAAATTATAGCAATTATCTTAGCAACCTGTTGCGTGGAAGATGAAAAGCAATAAACTTACATCTGATGACTTCTACTTTTAGGATTACACGGCTGGTATCCAACGCTTTTATAAGCTCTTTGCCATAGTATATAATTTCCCTTTCGTTTTAGTTATCTAAGCACTCTATCGCACCTTAATAATTCCTAATAACAGACGAACTTTTATTCCTGTTCTCGATACTAATCAAAGAAACGATTTCCTTGTTCACCCATTTTTACTTGCATTCACTTATTCAATGTCACAGATTCAAATTGAGCACTTTCCTTTTTATGATGCATATTCTACGAGAGAAACACATCTCTAGATTTAATGAATATGTGATAATACAGAGATTAGATATTTTAGTAACATGATCATTAAATAGGTTTTACATAGAATTAAATATTAATAACCTCTCAATAAATACATGTAAACAATCACTTCCCTGATAGGGCTGGTGGCACAATTGGTAGGGTTACAGTCAAGTCGTTTTATTCTGGTCAATTTCAAATTAAAATAATCCGTTAATAACTTAAAGAGTTGAATACAATGCAGATAAAACTACCTTTGTCAGCTAAAATTTGTACCTGAATTGAACGATACTCAAATAATACGTTAATATGCACTAAGCTACCCATTTTGACTAGGAGAGTAGTTATAAAAACAAAGTAGGGACGAAGAAGGTATAACTAAAGTTATCTTCACTTACATTGAAAGAGAGTTGGAAATAATTGATACTAAATCACCATCAATACATGAAATTGGGTTTCAAAACCCAATTTCCTCCCTATCCAAAGTCCAGTATATTGTAAGAATAATTTCTTTGAATAGGACTGGCAAGCCTTTTTGAAAACATGGGCTCAATTTGTATATATAATATTTTCTTTAGAATTGTTTCGCTTGCACATGGAAGTTTTTAGCAACAAAATGGAATGGAGCTCTTTATTATAAATGCTAGTTTTTTTCTACCACAAACTCTTATTACCTGTTCGGACTATACCCATATATAATTATTACGATTTATAGTTACAGATGAGTAAGGTTCCATTTAAAGGAACTCTACCAGCATTTGCGTGGAAGGAAAGTGGTCAACCAGTTAGGAAAAATCCACCCCCAGTACACATGACCGGAATTTGAAACCCTGATATGCCTGTTATCGGCAGTCTAGTTTATTGCGAGAGTGACGCATTATAGCAGGCATGGGCAAACCATGACCCGTGGGCCAATTGCAGCCTGATGATGTGTTAAATCCAGCCCACATGATAAATAAGTGAACTATGTGACGTGTTCCGTCATTTTTCCACTTTAACCCTCAAAATTTCCAAACTTAGTACATCATGCCCCAAAATATATGGATATTTTTGCATCCACATATTCATGCAAACTAGTGTTTTCAACCATTTAACTTAGAAAAAGTGTCTTAGAAAACGACTTACTGATGAACAATTGTCCTAACTTCTGAAAATCACCTCCTTATAGTTCCACTTATCTCACACCCCATCATATACATTTTCTGAATGAAATTAAACCATACTAAGCCACTAAGTTTGTTATGATTGTTTTTCATTATCAATGTATTTAAACTTATTCATGTCAGTTTATTATAATATTCTGTTTATAATGCTTTTAAACGGATTTTGAAAACTAAATTAATAAAAGTATTTGTTCCGCCATTGTTTGTTTTATAGTTGGCTCTCTTGTAAGTAAGTATGCACATCCTTACTTTAGAGCATGCAGCAACCGAGGCAGGTATCATTATTAGTTATTTTTATACGTAGCATATATTATAATTGGTGTATATTAATACTAGAATTAAAAAATATGTTACAGAGATGGGGTACAAAAAAGTTCATTAACGTGCATGCGTCTTACTATCCAACTGAGCTATCAAAGCAGAGTAATTGAAAAATATATAAAGAAACTAATTTAGGAAATGTTTCCAAATCCTATAAGAATATATATTGGTAGAATAATTTGGTAGTATTAATATTTACATATGATTTTATAATGTAGCAAGGTTGTTTGTGCAAAAAGAAAAAAACTTGGGTCAGCAGGGAGCTCACGTGATAATAAAATAACCTCACGTTTCACTTTGGGTACGCGTGCCACAGGTTCCAAAAGCCCTGGCTTTGACCATGCAACTACCGATGCGGGTGAATATAATGATTCGACAGTAGATTATATTTTAGGGTACCTTTATGGAACATAAATTAAATCAGTTTATTGATAATTATAGCGAGTGAAGCATAGTACTCCAAAGCATATTTTCTCAGAGAATACTACCACATTGATTCGGGACTGCTGTCTATTTGTTTAACTAAACTAGGTAGGGTTTCGGTTACAAAAAAAAATTTAAAATGACCAATTTATTGGCACTGTACAAAATTGATGGTGTTAATTTCGTATGTAAAGCGTATATCTACGCTTCCTTTGACGTGAAAAGTAGAAACATCTAGGAGTCTACCTCAGCCAACGGATAGCAACCAGACTTAAATTATGTAGTGTAGGTTTCTGTATTTGGGGGCGTTCAACTATTAGGTAAGTTCCTTAAAAGTGGGAAGGGTGGTACGAACTTGGCTTATTTTGCTGATGAGGGGGAAGGGGGGGTTATAACAATGCTTACGTAAGACAGAGAGAGACAAGCAGGAATGGCGCAGTGACCCATCCACCTCAAATTGAAACATAATAGTTAAAAGTTTTGAGACGTTGATTTAAGGATCATGGTCACCAGAATAAAAGTATCTTAGAGCGTTTTTTAAAATACAATAATTCATGCATTCACTAATATTACTATTTTTGTAATTTAAATTAAATGTAGATAAAAATAATTTGCTTATATTATTTTATGGCTTTTGTAATTTTACCTGTTTAGTACAATACAATTAAATTCATCTTACAACAATGTTTGTTGTTAATATTTTGCCACAATGATTTACATCTTTACGTTTATAACTATCAGACATTTATGAACTGAATACAAAAATGTTATAAATGTAAGAATCGGAAAAAAGAAGGTGACAAATATAACCTAAGAAGTATGTGGAGGAAGGGGCTATAGCATTTGCTTATTTTTGCCTACAATAGGGGGAACGGGGTGAAAAATATGTTTAAAAAGGTGCTTTCGTAATACTAACGGCCCCTTTAATTTAAAAAACAATGTTACTGTGAACAGTAAAATCGTTGAACCTCATTTTAAAATAAATGGTACGGCGCACCGCACAGACTTTCTCTCTCTTTCTAAAAACTCATAAGATTTCTGAACGGAATAATGTACATTGTATCATCACCACTCCACATAAGAACACGCATAAAATAATATACAATGATATAGAATCAATGAGAAAAGAAGCGCATCTTTGTCCACCTAAGAACATTTCAAACAGTTTAATGTCTTCCACAAGGGTCAACACTTCGTATTAAAATTTCGATTTCTGGTTAAAGTTTTAACATTTTATAAGGTGTTGCAGATCTTCAAGTCATCGCATTGATATTTAATTATTCATTTATACATTTTGACCAATAAAAAATGTAAATATTGACTATTGAGTCTAAAATGGAGATAGATCATTGCTATGCAAACATTTCTCCTAAGAGCTTTAAGGAAAAAGAACATACTTTTTTAGATACTTATATTTATTTACTCTATGACATTGGAGAATTATTGCGTTAAGACTTAAGTAGTATATCTTTACAACTAAAGCTCACAAAATTGTATTAATATATTTGCAAATATCTCAGAAACTGTTGCTTTTATAAAAATATATGTCAAATAAAAGTTTTTTATTTCTAATAGTCATACAATTTTGCAATGATAAGTTGTTTAGTTTCTCAAATAGTTGTGGAAATACGGATTAACGCTTCTGTAAAGTACCCTAAAAATCATTTTCATAGGAAAATGAAAATAGCCAGTTTATTTATAATCTTAATCAACGCCTAGATGCGAATTTTATTCAAAATCGTTTGAGCAGATTATGAGAAAACTAATTTTTTCTCTTTTCGCCCTTCAGTAAACTACCCTTAATTTTAAGTTTTTATAGACACACAGACAGACGGCATTGCAAAGACTATATTTTAGGGTTCGGGGGGTCATGAGACGTTGACATCCATCAACATTTCAGGTTAGTTTTTTTTACGGTCGCAATACTTAAACTTTAATGTCCAAAAAGTTAAAAAATTCATATAATTGCGTATAGATTGAAAGTTATTGATTTTATAAAAATATGTTTCGGATAAAATATCTGTATTATAAATATATATACATATTTGTAATGCTAAGTAATTTCATATCTCAAATAGTTTCGGAGCTATTATAAAAAATGTTAATTGACGCATCAGACCGGAGCCCTTAAAGCCATTTTGCTGAAATATTGAGGGTAGCCATTTTGTTTGGAATATTTATTAATGTTTATAAATGAAATTTAATCAAAATCGTTAGAGCCGATTTTGAGAAAATCGACTCTTTCTCTTTTTGCCCTTCAGTAAACTATTATTATTTTTATTATTATTATTATTATTATTATTATTATTATTATTATTATTATTATTATTATTATTATTATTATTATTATTAGTACCGCGTCTTACTACCCGTTCGGGTTATACGCACTTACGCTAATGTGCAATGGTAGGGTGATTTAGAGATGAAATGAAGGACCTACAATTTAACGTGGAATCCGAACCACGGTGGAGGCCTGGCATTCCTCACATTCACAAGATGTGATTAATACAGTAAACTACCCTTAATTTTAAGTTTTAATAGACACACAGACAGACGGCATTGCAAATACTATTTTTTAGGGTTCGGGGGGTCATGAGACGTCGAAATCCATCATCATTTCATGTTAGTTTTTTTTACGATCGCAATACTTAAACTTTAATGTCCAAAAAGTTAAAAATATATATATATAATTGCGTATAGATTGAAAATTATTGATTTTATAAAAATATGCTTTGAATAAAATATTTTTATTATAAATATATATACATATTTGTAATGCTAAGTAATTTCATATCTCAAAAAGTTTCGGAGCTATTATAAAAAATGTTAATTTATGCATCAGACCGGAGCCCTTAAAGCCATTTTGCCGAAATATTGAGAGTAGCCATTTTGTTTGAAATATTTATTTATTTTCATAAATGAAATTTAATCAAACTCGTTATAGCCGATTTTGAGAAAATCGACTTTTTCTCTTTTTGCCCTTCAGTAAACTACCCTTAATTTTAGGGGTAGATATCCAATTCCAAAAACCCCTCGGGGCAACTCTATGAAAACCCTAGATATCAAGTTTCAGCTCAATCGGTAAAATAGTTTAGGCTCTAGTTGGAGGTACAGACAGACAGACAGACAGACAGACGGAAATTCAAAAACCACTTTTTCGGATTCAGGAAGTCATGAAACGTCATCAAAATCTCGAGTTCGATTTTTTTGACGATCACCATACTTTCTCTACCTGTAAGATAGAGAGAAAGTAAATATGATAACTATTCTAACTGGGTAGGGATGAGGAAGGTACCATTTTAGAGGCAATCTACGCACATTTTCATGGAAGGCGAGTGGGAAACCATTTAGGAAAAAACCCTCATTGGACCCAACCAGGAATCTAACTGCGATCTCCCCGTCAACAGCAGGCCAGTACACCAAAACGAGACACCTTAGTTGGACGATTCATCCAAAGAAGGGGGTTTAAATATCTTTAAATGCATCTACATTTAAGGCACTACTCTTCTCCATGCAGATTATAATATATTCAAGTTCTAAATACTCGGAACTAAATAACATTGTCTTTTATGTTTTGATTTCCAAACGAATTCAATAGACCCTACCTTTGTGATAAAATAATAAATATACACCCCTTATCACTATTCTAGTAAACTCTATTGCGTCATAGATAATCTATTATATAAAGCTATGTTTGGGGGTTTTGCTTGATAATAAGACTTCATGAATCCTTTTCAAATATAAAAATATCTTATATTTATCTTTATGATCCATTAGCGCTAAATATTGCCGTATAGAGTTTTTGAAAATCATTCACCAAGTGAACCTTCTTTAGAAGTGTTCACACTGCGACGTCGTAACTTAGTTTACATCACAATGCGTGGATACCAATAAAATAATGAATATTCCCGCAGGGTACCTCCTTGGGACCTTTCTTTCCCCACCACACCTCCATTCAAACTGCGCGTAAGTGCTAATGGGTGAACCCAACTTCACATGCAGACAAAAATGGAAAAGAAAAGAAAACAAACAGATGTTTTCAGAAAGTTAAATGTGAACTTTGGCGGGGTGTGGTGGGGTGGGGTGGGGGAAGAAGGACGGGCTACGATCAGAAGCTGTGATCAAAACTGGGGAGGTTTGGGATTAGTTCGTAAGAATGGAAATAAAAGAGGTGCGGATAAATAACTGAAAAGGTATAGTTCAAGACACAAATCATTGTTGTGACTTTCTATACAAAGTGCGTTTCAATATAACAACCAGTTTGAATGTTTAATTAGTTTGATTAGTATATATTTTATCCATCATTTGCAGTACCATGATCTAAGGCAAGAAGCTATTCTGGTCTAGTTTTCTAGTGACATGGAGGCTGGGGTTATAATCCTGTTAAAGTTTAGCAAGAGAAGTATTTCCCAAACTATTTTCCACTCTTAATTAAAGCAAATTCGGGTACATTTACTGAAATTCTACGAGGTTAATTTATACCCAACTAATATGTGGAAAATCCTTATGGATATTGACACGTGGTCGACCTCTGTGGTCTTAAGGTAAAGTGCTCACCTAAGGACCCGATGTTATTGAGTTCAAACCCAGCTAAGGTCAACGGAGTTTTTTTGGGAGATAAAAATCTATAGTATTTCTTTTGTATGAAAAATTAAAGTGGTCAATCCCATGTCAATTGTGGCATGTAAAATAACCCTGGAAGGTATTGTGAAAATACCTTTCCAGCAAAATTGGCATGACCTTTCACGTTCACTCACAGAAATTCGGTGTGAAAGGCAACAGGGATCAATAAAACTTTCTGAACTTCTCTAGTATGTGTTACCAGTTACCAGACGGTGAAGGCAGCACTAACCAGCTGAGATGAGTTTATGTCCAGTGTCGGATGGTTAGAGACCACATCAAATCAACCTTCAGGTTGTTAGCTTAAAAATAATAAGATTAAGACGTGCTATATAGAAAAAATTTAAAATTTGTGTAGAGAGCAAATAGATTATTTAATACTGCAAGCATAGCAAAATGAATTGCAAACCCAATGGGAAGAGACCATTGAGAAGAACTAGATGCAGATGAGAGAATAACATTTGAATAGCCCTGAAAGAGATAGGGTGTAATGAGGTAGCAGAATAGAACTAGCTCAAGATATGGATAGGTGGCGTGCTTTTGTAAGTGCTGCAGTGAACTTTCGAGTTCCTAATGCCATAGAGTAAGAAAAGTATAGTGCAAACTCGTTTGATTTTATAGACAAATTGGTGACCTGGTGGTCTAGGGGTAAGGTGTCAGACTTCTGTGCTGGGGGTCCGTGGTTCAATCCTCGGTCCTAGCACAGATTTATCTGATTGCCAAACCCTTCCTTCTCCTCTTATAAGATGTGTATTAATACAACTTGTGAATTTGAGGAATGCCAGGCCTCCACCGTGGTTCGGATTCCACGTTAAACTGTAGGTCCTCCATTTCATCTCACAATAACCCTACCATTGCACATAAGCGTAAGTGCGTATAACCCGAACGGGTAGTAAGAAGTGGTACTAATAATAATAATATTGACAAATTAAAAAACAAATTTTAAGGGAAATTAGTTAGATTTAATCCTAGTTTATTTAAAGTGTGTCAATGTTTTCCGGTATAATTTATTTTCTTGTCCATGAAATTTAACAATATGCCATGAATGTCCAATTTTCTGAAATTGACAGTGATTATTGACACTTAAGAACCATAATTCTATCATATTGGGTATACTAGATGCCTAGCTTTGAAGAAAAACAATGATTTGTTTTATGTTGACAATATTTTATGATTTATTTAGCTATATTAAGCTATATTTAAACTATAATGTAAATTATTATTTAAATTCAAACTATTTATAGAAGAAGAGGATTATTTTAAGAGAGTATATACGGTACTTTAGGAAAATCTTCCATTAAAGAATTACTTATTTTAAAATTTCACCTAAGTATCTGATGCAAATTAATTAGTGTAAATACATTTTCATCAATGCATTTGTGAATTTTTTGTATAATATTATAAATCCATTTTATAAATAAAAATTATAGGCACACTAAAATGTGGGCTTCCACGTACATATAAAAATATCTCAAGTGTGCTGCAATCATGATAAAACACTATTAAATCTTTTTATGTTGGTTATGTTCATAAATGGCTTAAACCAGTATGTTCTTAAAAACAATCAGAATGAAAACCAAAATTTAGTATTTTATTTTTTTAAAAGTGAAAATTTTTAAACATGACATAAATTTCTCAGTTATACTTATAAAAATAAAATATGATTCTTTTAATTAGTGCTTGCCTTTCTGTTCCTTTTGTTTATTATATTAAATGAGCAAGATATGACTGTATTAAATGTAAATAGGATGTAGTCTTCAAAAATAAAAATAAACATCCTTTTTCTTATATTTGAAACATAGAATAAAATAGTAAACAAACAAGAATTCTTTTTCAAGTTGATATTTGATATAAAAAAAATTAAATTTATACAATATAATAGGAAAATCATCCACATAGCATAGACAAAAAATATATAAATATTCCTAAACATTTTTTATAATAATGAGCTTTGATCCGATTACCAACTTTGTAAATAACCGAATAAGTTCATATAAACAATAGGCTAAGCCATTAAACAGTTTTGGAAATTGAAAGGATAAGCGCTTAGTTTACCAATGTGGGACATTACTGTTCTTGAGCATATATTACAACACATATTAAAGTGGAATTGTCTTTTAATTTAAAGTCCAAGGAATATCTCAAAATTATTCGAAATAACCAATATTCGAGCGAACCATTTATATAAGTATCTAGGCAGCTAGTACACAATTAATAAATAACCTCAAAATATGCTAATTATATACACACAAAGACGTTAATCACAACTTTGATTGAGATGCCAGCTCCACCGTGTCGATTCCGTTAATGTAGTCTCCAGTTCATCCATAATCACCCTCATTACCATTAGGTAATGCGATAACCGAACGGGTAGTAGACGGCTAATAATATATATATCACATTTTATATATGTATACAAGCCTCAAAACAATAATATATTAGTAAAAACACCGCAATCAATGTACACTTGTCAGATGACACTTAACGACGAAGGTGCAAGTTTAAGGACGCACAACATAAAAGTTTCCCTTCCCATGATGAAGGTCACGTGATTACATTTTCACACACAAGCAATGAGAGCCGAGTCAAAACATCTCCTATTCTAGGGAACCCGCTCGCCGCCGCCTGTGCACAACTCCCGATTTCTCGCCAGTAGCTCTAACTTGAATAGACATTCTTGGCATATGCCGTGATTTTATAAAGATCATCAAGTTTGGTTTGAAATGAGTACAAATAAAAAAAAAGATACATAAGCAGCTACAAACTATCAAAATATTTCTTTCAAAAATATAATTACATTCTTATTTTTTACCACTGATTTGAATAGCGATTTCAATGATAATCATGGTGGGTTCAAATTATACTATTTTTCAAATTAACCAATGTAGAATTGGTCAGCTTCTTCAATAGTTACACATGCCCATTTTATAATTGAGGCCTGCTCTGTCACAGACAGATTCATTAGGATGAGGCTAAACATTGGTTGTTCCTCTATTCTTGGTAAAACCGCACGTTTACGAAGAACTAAATATGTATTAATAAACATGATGTGTTCTACTAGATTAAAGACACAAGTGAACCCCTACAAATTTATTATGGGCTATTATCTAAGTAAACAACATGAATACCCATCCTAATGAGTCCAAAACCACCTTTCATTTTTTATTTGAAAAATATAAGAATTACAAATGATTGTTTCTCTATGAAAGCAACCCGCTTTAGTGTCGGAATGATTTAAGGCTTCACTTTCGTTTTAGACTATGCTGCTGATGACAGAAATATAGGGGTTTGAATCCCGGTTGGTTCTATTGAAGGTGTTTTTTTTTCTAATGGTTCCTTTCACGCAAATGTGTGTAGATTTACTCTAAAAATTCTCCCTCCTTCCACCCTACCCCAATCAAGTAATTATCATATTTTCGTGTAACCTAAACAGGTATTAGGACGCGGTGATAGAAAAAAACAATAACATTATAAAAACCTATCGAAGTAAGTTTTTTGAAATAAAGATAAACTGAATTTATATCTTGATATTAAAAGTATAATTACATAACAATTGGAAGAGTCCCTTCCACCATTTCCTCTTCAAGTTTGAATTTGACATTCACTAATCATGAACGCGACCAAACTTAAAGAAAGAAAGAAAGGGCTATAAAAGCCTTAGACTTGAGTAGGAAGGGACATATCGAGAAGTAATCCATCATGGTGTAAGTAGGCTAACGTTTTCTTTGTCATCACTTCATATGCAAATGTGTGGTGACATGAAGTGAAAGGCGAAATAAGGCAAAGGAGATGAGTTTGGAAGGGTCGAGGGAAAGGAATCGGTCGGTTTCTTTTATCTTTCATGCATAATATCATCCAGGAGGATGAAGCTACAGACTCTCAAGCACAATACAGGGCTACTCCACAATGTGACAAGATGGTGTGAATTTAACAGGGAATATATTACTGTTTAGTTTTAACAGGTTTTCTTACTTATTTAGTTTTATTAATTTTCTTTTATTGTAAAATTTATTTTGAAGATGAATGAGTGACAATTTTAGTTTAACAGTGTCGTAGATCTATAGCTTCCGATATTCTTAAAAATTACATTAAAGCTGCTATAAAAGTTGTCCTGAAAAAGAAAAACTCATTGTAAAATTCATTGTTTGGGGATAAGTTAATATTAATTCCAAGATTGTTAGATGCGGGAATACTAAAGTGTTACTCTACAATCATTATTACCAATTAAATGCTGAGACTGATTTCAAAAATTCCGGAATCCTTCATTATTGACGACTCAAGACAAAATTTAGATCAAAAGTATCAACACTTCCTAACACGCTTTGGTGGCCGCATGGTCCAAGCCAATACACCTGCAGTATACTACACTGCCGGAAAAGGGAGATGTGGTTCGATTCCTGACTGGTGTATTGAGTGAGGCTTTTCCTAAATGGATTTCCAATCTACATTCACAAAAATATGAGTACACTTCCTCTGAATTTAACCTTCTTAATCCCTGCCCCATTATTTTAATTAGTACATAGGCGTATAATCCGAATTGTTAGTAAGGCCGCTGCTAAAAATAGAATACTAGAGTAAAAAACATTACAGTTTGATTTTAATTTAAAAAAAAAATTGAAAATTGTCTAATTTTCGTCTCCGTTTGACTCAGAAATACACATTGAAATTTGGTAAGTATTTTAAATATTAATATAGCTGCCGTCAAACAAATAAAAAGTGTGGGGTCAAATAGAAGGTTTTATATAATTTTGGGATTGTTTCATAGTTTTTTTACTTCAGAACGGCCATTTTTATTATAAATAAATAGGTTTGAGGATGATTTCATTCAAGTAGCCGGTACCCTTAAGAGCCCATCCAACCCTACGAAAATCATCTAGCTTTGTATACTTGTAGCTTGAACCAGACGTTGCTTTAAGTTGTGGTTTTTTAGTAATATACTTTTAGAAAACAGTGGATTTGTTGTCTAGCATAGAATACAGTAAACTGCACCTCGACAGGTTTTCAGGCTCGTGCATAATCGTTATCAAATATCTCGGTTAATATACGATGATTTTGGGCACGACATGTTGAGGTCTGCCGGCTATTAGCAGCAAAAGGTACAGAACCCGTTTCAGGGAAACAAGAAAATTTACAAGCCTTAAATTGGTGAGAAATTACAGTCACCTTGCTGATAACGCCCCTCTCTTTCTCCCTCTCTCTCTCGCTCTCTCCCCCTCTCTCTCTCTCTCTCTATATATATATATATATATATTAGATACACATTTTATGTTAATATTTTTTTTAAAAGAAAAGTTCCAATTAATGAATTGCAACTTAAGAACTCTTTTATTGGCTGTAGCGAATACACGTCATTTCTAAAAATACAAAAATTGTAATAAAATTAATAGTTGATATGTAACTATAAATAAATATTAAATAGGTAAATATATATAATGGATTAAATAGCTAAGTTATGTGTTAGCGTAAGGTACGATTATAGCCGCATCAAAATATTATATACTTTAAATTGAAAAATGACATATAGGCATGTGAATAGAACACGGACCTTTGATTCAGATACCAATGATCTAACGACAGAGCTATCCAGGAATCACCCCGTTCCCAGGGTCATTCTTCATACATATTTTGATGCTTACTAAGCCAAAGTCCCAAGTTCAAATCCCGTGTCCAGGTGTCATTCTTCAATTTAAAATGTAAATATATATATATATATGATATATACCTATCTAATTAATTATAATTAATTTTGGTAGTATAACAAACCAACCAGGATAAACAACTTGCGGGATATATACGTACATTTTTTGTAATTTAAATATTTATATCTCTGTTTTGTTTGAAAAAAATATATTTCATAAGATTCATATTAAATATAATAATTTATTTAAATTATTGGTACTGCAAAATAATATGAGCTATTTTACTAACAAGCAAATTTACGTTAAGGTTAATGTACTGTATTTTAAAATATATGTAAATGAATATTATATTACTTTATTAATTTAGAGTAGCGATTGTAATTTTGTTCTATAACCTATACATAAAACTTAAGAAGTAAGCGTGTGCTATTATATTATAAATAGATAATTAGTTGTAAAAATTTAATTTATAAGAACATTTTGTCTACGGAATGTATGCAAAAATATATACGATAAACTTTTTAATACATACTTGTGATCATAAATAACCTAATAATCGTATATAACACAAGATTTTGGAGGCAAAAAATTTAAAAATTCCTTTCTTTTCTTTTGTTAACTGATGCTCCTGTTGAGAAAAGGTTATGGTTCATACCTAATTTTAAATATGAACTAGGAGCATAAACATCATAAAAGGCATAAAGAAGGTGATGGAGCTAGCTAGAAACTGCGGTTTCACACCTTGTGTGTCCAAAGCCGGTGTCTGTAGTTTAAATTACATATTTAAGAATACCTCTAGGCTAATTTTCAGCACGGTGAGTAGAAAATTGATTTAAGAAAATGCGCAAATAAAAATGTGGTCAAAAGTAGGTATAAATAATATATTTTCAACCAAATTAAAAACGAAAACTAAGATTTAATAAATTATGTGTTCTATGAAATTTTTTTGAACAAAGTGCTGTCATCCCTCGTTCGGGATTTATTTATAGGTATCTAGAATGTTAACCAGTTTTCAAAATTATTGTGACATGCATGAACAATTTATCTAGGAATGGATGAAAATACACACGAGAGCTAAATATGATATTCTATTGTCGATAATTTCAGCATCATATAAATATTTTATAGTTTAATAGTCTATATATGCACCTGTGAAAGCGTGGATAGCGTCTAGTCTGGTTTTCCGGAAATGGGGGATCAGGGTTTGAGTCCTAGCTAAGTATAGGCAGAAGCTATTTTCATAATGGTTTCCCACTCCGCTTTAGTCTAAAAAGGGATGAGGCTAGTAGATGAGGTTACATAATGATGAGTTACATACCATGTACTCATCAAATACATAGTTAGGATAATCACGTAGATTATGGTGGGCAGGACATGCAGTGCGAATGGGAGATTCTAGAACCTTGTTAAGAATTTTAACTGGCCAACCCAATGGGAATAGACCACTGAGAAGACGTAGGGGCAGATGGGAGGATAATACTAGAATGGGCCTGAAACAGACAGGGTGTAAACAGGTGTACTGTATAGAACCAGCTCAAGATAGGGATAGGGTGTTAATGGGGTGGACTGGATAGAGCTAGCTCAAAGATAGGGATAGTGGTGTGTAATGGGGTGGACTGGAGCTCAAGATAGGGATAGGCGGCTTACGTTTGTAAGGGTGGCAATGGACTTTCGAGTTCCTAATTCCGCAGAGTAAGTACATTTCCTACTCTGGCTCTAAGTTAATAGAACCTATCCATGTCCTGGACGGGTAGTAGGCCGCAAAGCCAGAAAATAATCAAAATGTTTAACTTCAACCACTCAACATTTAACTATCCGATTTGGTGGCCGCATATTCTAAGGCATTACTCTCACAATAAACTAGACTGTCGATGTCGTGAAGATCGCGGTTCGATCTTAGTCGAGTTTACTGAAGGTGGATTTCCCTAAATAGTTTGCCACTTTCTCTCCACGCAAATACAGGTACACCACCTCTAAATCCAACAGTCCTCATCCCTATCCAATTAGAGTAATTAGTACGTCATTGTATAATTCGAATGGTTAGTAAGACGCGGGTCTAAAAAAAAAGAGATTAGATTAATTTACTAAAGCAGATTTGGCTATAAGTGACTTATATATCAATTGAATACACAGGAAGCTGAAAATAAGATGATATTAAGTGCACATACAATCAGTGGTATTGAGGATGAAAATTAAAAAATCGAGAGAGTCACACCATAGCTGAGTCATTTGGGAATGATCTCCAGCTCCATTTGTCAATGTCCACTATACATGTGGGGCCAAATGTAAATGATCTATATTGTTCACACAAATTCGTGGTCACTTATAAAACACATTTTTCCATTAAGTTCTTCTACTTATTCGGGTTATACATATTTTAGCTGCATTAATAAGTTAGCGATAAGGAAGGTGGAATTTAAAGGATATGTGCTCCCGTTTTCAAAGAGGGTTGTTGTAAAACCATTTAGGAAAACAAAGCCTTTATTTCAAACATTTAGAATAAATTATATTTTCATTTACATAGTATATATAGGTTTATGTTGATTTTCTTAAATTTGTAGATCATTCATAGAAATTATACAAATACTGCTGAATTCTTAAAAAGATTATTTAAATAACTTCGTTAATATCAATCTGTTCATAGTAGATACATTTAATAAATCGTTTGATCGTATGAGTACTTTTTTCCATTGCATAATAATCAGCGTAACAGCTAGTACAGTTTGGGCGTTTCTAGGTGTAAATAATTAATTAGTTTTTATAACATACATGACGTCTAACTTCCTTACGTCAGCCGAGTTTCGAACCAAGAAGCCTCTAAGCAGAATAGAGATCAATGACCTCAGCTATTATACGAGATGACTTAGGGAGTGGTTGCAACTCGATAGGCTTTTGATTGATCTAGGTTGACTCGGCCTCAAATAGGTTTTTAACATTATTATGTTTTCATTTCTTCTCACGATGAATTCTAATGTGGTTCCTTTAATGTCAACCTTCTAGTATTTTTGTGTTATTTTATGTATAAATTTAGCCACTAGTAGCTCTGGTACAGGTGTTTAGTACTAGAAATATATTATTATGTTTTATGACTTATTCAATACGCACTTAGATCTAGGCTAGATCATTTTATGTGCCACCATAATTTCTAGTTTAAAAGTGTTAGTGAACGGGAACCATATATATGAATTTATTGGGAAGGACAAAAGGCTATATAAAACTCTCTTTCTCACTAGTTTTCTTAGGATTACAAGAGTCTTAGGTCAGATTAGAAAAATATCATATTTATTTTTCAATCATCGAATCGCCAATCAGCTTGATACCCTAGATCAAGAAAATTTTGGGTTGTCATCATAGTTTTATTTAGGGATTAGAACACTCCATATATACCTATTACAATAGATTATAATTCAAATAATCAAGTAACGAACCAAACCCCGTCGCGAAGCGCACTGTTAAAAAACACTCTAATTTTGGAAAATACCCCTTTAATGAAAATTACACCTAAAGCTCTCTACAACAAGGTTGCCGTATGATTGTATAAAAGAATTTATGTCTGTTGTAGCCTATGCTGCCAGATGTTTCATATATTCATTAAAGTGAATTGCAATTTCATGCGCGTTCTGTAAAATTCTTTAAAAAAATATTTGTAATGATATTAATTAACTTACACAATAAATGAAATCAATCAAAACCTCATCTCAAATTTTAGTTCCTTATGATTAAAGAAAAGTCAACTTATTTCCTTCAGCTGCGATGGATCTTAACCATTCTCTATAACTTCATTGTATATTTTGAAAAATATCATCAGAAAATATTATTATTTACACTACCATCCTTAAAAATAAGTCACACTCAATCGAGCTGTTGATGGGAGAGAATTGTCTGGTTAGCTTGACCAGATATTTGATCTACAATCACGTTATAATTGTTGTGGTGCAACGGAAAATGAAGTTTGAGACGCTGATTGGAGATTAACTTACATCTGCCCTATAATCAAGCCACTGATTATTGTTTGTGCAATCAGCCCTTGCTGTATGTTCACAGCTATACATATATATACAATATATATATATAATATATATTTGTACAGGTCTAATATTATAACAGATTAAGCGCTAGTAGCACTAAAAATAATCAGTGGCTTGATTAGAGATCAAATGTAAATTGATCTCTAATCAATGTCTGGGACCTCATTTTCAGTTGTACCATTGATTTTCGCTCAAATATTTGGTCAATTTTTTTCAACAATTTAAATTTGTGTCTCTGATCACTTTGTTGATGGTAGAAATAGTCTATAATTATGTTGTAATAATTAAACTAGTTTTTGCATTAATATTTAAGTGATTAATTAAAGTAAAGTGTGTGTTTTATAAATTTAATTTGTGTGTGACTGAGTTTTAAAAATAATGTTGTCTTTTATGTCGTCTTTATAATAAGATTTTTTTAAATATCCTACAAAGTTGCTTAAAACCTTTTACTGAAAAACGCGCAAGAAATTGCAATTTATTAAAATGAATAGAAAAATTTCAGGCATTTTACCTAGGCTCCCAGAAAAATTAAGTACACTTAGTACTTTTATGTATGAATTTAAACTATTTACTGAACACATTTCCCAATTACACCGCTTTTTTACAGTGTTGCTATGTTGGTTTTATTTAATTATTTGAATTGAATGTTTTCTTAAATCAAGAAGCGATATTAAATTAGCATCTGTAAGTTATATATATTTTTGGTGGTAGAATGGTATAAAGCATCACTCTCACAATAGACTGTACTACCGATAGCATGGAGTCCGGGTTCGAAGCCTGGTCGGGTGTACAGGGTGTTTTTCTTTAATGGTTTTACACTTTCCTTTCAAGCACACTTCATCTAAATTTAAACTCCCTTATTCCTAACACATTCATGTAGTTAAATAATATGCGTAAGGCCAGAATAGATAGTGAGATGAGGTGACAAGTAATTTTGTAAATTATAATTAGTTTATATTTCCGTCCCTCTATGCAATATTTCAATAATATTCTTACAATTTTATCTTTCAAATGTCTTTGAAAATAGTTTTATAAAAGTTGTTTGCCAAGCCACAAACGAATTCAAATGGTAACGTCTTTCATGAGCCTAACACTTTGTTAATAAGATTTTCAATCTACAACCAGAGTATGCTTTTTAGTGTCTTTATTGTGAAATATTTATCCGAAGGATCACTATGTTTCTAACAAAGGTACGGCCAGAACATTTGTTCCGAATGAAGAAACGACAGGGTAAAGAGATTGGGTGACAAGCCACTAATTTTTTACGTAGCGAACCTACTCCGGTCACATCTAGAAGGGGATGATGAGGGGTAGGGGAAAGGAGATGTGTAGGGTTTGTTATGCTCTCCCAGGAATAATAATTTGTTTGACCCCTGAATAAACTAAATTAAACATTGACATTATTAATTTTTAAACAAAATTAATTATTAGCGTTTCTAAAATACAATTATCGTTATAATTAAGAAAGTATAACACATTTCAAGGGTTGAGTGATCTAAGACTTCAGTCTTGCAATAGATTGCACTATCGATGGCGGGATTATCTGGGTTAAAACCCGTTAAAGTGTTCTGATAGTGCTTTCCCTAAATGTTTTCCAACTCTCCTCCACGCAAATGTTCAAGGAATTTATTATATTATTTAAAATTGTAAGATATCCCGATCGAGTTGTTAGACACGATGTATTAAGAAATGTGGACCAGCAAAGACGCGCGCTTGGTCTATCGGTTGGGAAACACTTAGATAAAATACATTTACTAAAGTCACAGTTCCAAATCATCATGGAAGATATTTGACTTACCTGTGGGCACATCTTACACTGATACTTCCTGCTGGCACCTCCATTCGTCGTGACTAGACCTCCTTGTTGTCCTGGTGCCGTCATCTTAGAGGCATTGATGGGCTGAGGCACCACGAGCATTGTCCCCATGTTAGGTGCCGTCGCGGCGGAGGGCGCCACTGAGGTGGGAGGGGACGTCGAGTTGCTGGAGCTGTTGGATCTAGGTGGGCCGACGCCTCCGACGCTGTTGTTGTAGTGAGGCATGCCGGGACCTTGATGTCCTCCTCATCCATGCCTGGAAGCACCAAAAATTCTAGGTGTTAGTCAGGTATTTATTAACTAATTACTAAGAGTATTTGAGATATATTTAGGAAAGAGTACTACTTACTATACCAAATTTTGGCTAGCCATTTTGATTGGTGTTTATATAACATTTATAAAAGATTCATATAAATTATTACTTTAGCATTGCGTCTTTGCAACCGTTCTGATTATTTGCAAATGTACTAGAAATTATTACGTTGATGTGGAAGGGACGAGTAAGGTTGAATTTAGAGGAAGTATAAATGAATTTGCTTGGCGAGAGAGTAGAAAAATTTTCATGAAAAACTGCTACCAATGCCCCGACTGTGATTCATACCCTAATATTCCCCTCATTGGAAGCCTTCTTGTATATTACGAGAGTGTCTTTAGAACCTTCGGCCATCGAAACAGTTTTCAGCGAAGTTAATTTTTACTATTCTCCCAATTTTGTTTACCAGAAGCAATTTACTATATCAATGTAGGCCTTTATGTTTAATAAGTGAGTATTCAACCTGAAGAATGGTGTTGATGTGCTACCTCCAACAACCGGAGCACTCAGCCCACTGGCCGTTAAGAGACGCTTCATCTGAGATAAAGAAAATGTACTATAAAACTAATACTTAGCATCGCGTCTTACTACCCGTTTGGCTTATACGCTTATGTACTATTTACACTAATGGGTTAGGAATTGGGAAGGTTGAATATAGATGAATGAACCCGCATTTGTGTGGAAGAGAGTGGCAAAAATTTAGGAAATCATCCACCCCCCCCCCCAGGTCTCCCAATCGAGATTCGAACCTTGATTTCCTCCTACTCGACAGTAAAGTTCAACACATATCTAGTGCATTAGAAAATATATTGAGATAATCTGCTTCGATGGCCACATGGTCTAACGCGTTACTCTCGTGTTTGACTAGAATGCTGAACACGGGGAGGTTGGGGTTCGATCTCGGGCGGGTGCACTTAGAGTAGTTTTCACTTAATAGCTTCCCCAACTATACAATTGAAGTTGATGCTATAAATATTATTTTAATTAATAGTAAAATATTAATTATAATAAAATATATTTATATAAAATTCTTAATAGTTTTATTATATTTACTTATATATATATATATATATATATATATATAGAGAGAGAGAGAGAGAGAGAGAATAGAGAGAAGAGAGAGAGAGTGTACGTATCTATGTGTGTATAGTGGAATGCCAGGCCTCCACCGTGGTTCAGATTCCACGTTAAACTGTAGGTCCTTCATTTCATACTCACAATCACCCAACCATTACACACTAGCGTAAGTGCGTATAACCCGAACGGGTAGTAAGACGCGGCGCTAATATGTATGTATGTATGTATGTATGTATGTATGTATGTGTTATGTATGTATGTATGTATGTATGTATGTATGATGTATGTATGTATGTATGTATGTATGTATGTATGTATGTATGTATGTATGTATGTATGTATGTTATGTATGTATGTATGTATGTATGTATGTATGTATGTATGTATGTATGTATGTATGTATGTATGTATGTATGTATGTATGTATGTATGTATGTATGTATGTATGTATGTATGTATGTATGTATGTATGTATGTATGTATGTATGTATGTGTTTATGTAAGTATGTATGTATGTATGTATGTATGTATGTATGTATGTATGTATGTATGTACGTATGTATGTATGTAATATAACCATAATTGCAATAAGTAATTGCATTGAATTACTCACGAGGCTTACTTAATTTAAACGTTTACCTAATTTAAAAAGTTACTCATCAAATGCCAATGTATTCATGACAGCTATTCAATAACTGTTTATATCACCATGCATAGAACTTAAACTTTATTTTTATACCATAGTAGTATCTGATTTTTTTTTTATCCAGAAAAAGTTTTGCTTTAAAAACTACCCAAAAACTGCCTTCCTTTTTCTCGTGCTCGTACACTCCCACTTCAAAGTGAGATAACAGATTAGTAATCAAGAGACAATTTCCTAGTGATCACATGTAAAAATCATGTAAATTCAAGCGGAAAAATATATCACTTTTTAAAGACATTCAATAGTAAACCAAATTGGTGTCGATCTAGCTTCACTGCTTAGAGCGTTTTTTTCATAGCAATTTAGCAATCCAAAGATTCAAATAAAGTGCGTGTGATGAGTGTCCAATATTTATATAAAAGAAAATAGTAACATATTTTAAGGTTATGTACAGAAATAAGCCTAGTAAAAACATTAATCTGAATATTTTTCTATGGGCTAAGCTCATTATATTTGTTAGAATCTAATGTATTTAAATGTTTTACCCTATGCGTTACTTAATTCATGGTGTAACTTGTAAGAACAAAGACAAAGTGTAATTAAAGTGAAGGGGTGTTGGAAATTCATTGTGGAAAGCTACCTCCTGTAAATCTGAGCCAGGCGAGATTAAAACCTGACCTTCTCGTCAACAACAATCCATTATATTGCAGGCCTGCTGTACTAGTTTGCATAACCACCGTTGTGGTAAAATTTATTAGAAGGAAGTTAAATGTTTAACTATGAAGGCTTATACAATTTTATTTCTTAATAAGGTGCGTCGATAAAGTTCTCTCCTGTGTTCAAATTTCCTTTAAAACTTACATATATAAAATTATATTTTTTGAAATAGTAGACTCAGATCTACAAATGTATAGAACCTAGATTCAATTGATCTTTATCTTGATTGGTAGCAAATCACAGATAATTTACTTCTAATTTTTTGTATTCACTTCTTCTATTATCATAAAATATATGTTTATAACAGGGTTTCAATAGAAACTATAGCTAAGGTTATGTAAGTAGGTTGAAACTAACATGAAGAGCAATCATTCTCTTTGTATGAATAGACACACATTTTAAGGGTGAAGCATATGATTATCAATATGTGAATAATCAATGTGATCTAATGAATAGATTATTAGTATATTAAGATTTCTATGGAAGATTTAAATGAGGGTTGAATGTTTAATAGGTTATCTTCATATAATTACTACGTTAAGCGCTGTTATCTAATTCTTTCAGTTAAAAAAATAAATGCTAATATTAACTTCTAAGAGATAAATATTGAAATATTTGAAT
The DNA here is from genome assembly GCA_033556935.1 of Timema podura. Lineage (NCBI taxonomy): Eukaryota > Metazoa > Arthropoda > Insecta > Phasmatodea > Timematidae > Timema > Timema podura. The sequence goes on from JAVRXN010000010.1 coordinate 31,646,868, forward strand.
AATATACATCTATAAACATAGATTGTTAAATTGTTGAAAAATATTATACATATAGCATCCCTTAGCAATATTATTGCGTTTTTTTTTAAAAAATATTATACTTTTGGCATCTCTAAATCATATTGTTGACTTTTTATTTAGAGAAATGGAGCTCCATGCAACATTTACATTTAGATTTTAATGGTTTACGACCATTTAATTTTCTAGGCGGGAAACCATTTGTACTCACTTAACTAAAAAGCTTTTGGTTCAAAATATTATTGAGGACCTTCCGTATCATTTTTATAACAAAATAAAAAGCCACATCTTTTAAAGTCTTAAATATCTATTAATTGGATCTCAATAAACTTTGAAAACCTTTTAATTTTTTTTCATAACCATCTGAATAGTAAAATAGCTTTCTAACCATCCTTATTTTACAACCAAATATCGTTTATTGTGAGCTTAAAAATAGTTTACCAACAACAATAATAACTACAAATAATATATGAAGCACCATTAAAAAAAATTGCTCTGACCTAACGTCAAATCACCGAAACAAACAGTATTATTTAAATATCCCCCACTACCATCTTACCCTGAATTGATTAGATTTAAATAATGTTTTTAGTAAAATCCTCCTACTGTTGATTTATATATGTCGTATGCCCTCTGGGGGGAAACAATTCAATTGATTGACTAGCAAGTACCACCAGTCCAAACCAGGCCAAGACTACGAAGCCTGGAGTCTCCTAGCTTCATTCAGCAGCTTATCGCAGTGACATGTGTTCGTGTGTGCCGCCTGGGCTTCATCACATTAATTAGCCTCGTCTCCCTCTAGTGTGTTCCCACGATCATACACATGCTCTGACCCCTTGGGACAAAATGGCGCTAACCACCACAATGCTACATAGCCAAGGTAGGTCACTTTGCCATTCTTTTGCCACAGAAGAGTTGGCATTTAGCGGACGGTGCAATATGACAGATTCCAAGTCTAAATATGTCCTCTTTACATTACAAATCCAATTTTATACACTTGAATTTATTTTTAAAAACATAGCAATTTAAAAATATTAAATGGTAGATGATCTTAGATAAGCTATTTATAAATCTTATTATTTGTTAAGCACATAGGGAGTTACGGTCCTCCCATTCAACTCATTTATCCAAAGTACATTTCAAGGTCGAAGAGTTCATAAGGTTATCCCTTTCCGACCTTTTAACTACATACTATTTGAGCTATTAGAAACTTATGCCATATTAACTTTAAGAAGAGAACAACAACCCGACTCCAAAACATTAATTAACCACTTAGAGAATGAGAACTAGCTCTACTTTAGAATGATAAGTTTCCTGCTCCAAGGAATATAGAGGTAGCCTCTGGACCAGTAAACGCACGTTTTTCTCTACTCTATTCGGATTATCATCATATAATCGCATGTTAAATAGTTTAAATCACTTGGTACCATTATATTACCGACAAAATAATGTCTTTAAGTATTTATTAAAGGGAAAAGTAATTGTAATATTCTAACGTAAATTATTTTTTGGCACTTATCATAATAATTTTGACTATGAATGAGTACACTTTCATTTGATGGTCATTGGAGCTAAATACGATCTTATAACTTGTTTAATTCCATTTGTCATTGAGTAAAAGGGTTTAAAGCTGCCTCTTCTATCTTCTGGGTTAATGTGTGATTGATAACTTACTACTAACACCTTGAACATTATTAAAGGTTCGTTAGCTCTGTTAGTTTTGGAAATAACACTCCTGACTGACCCAAGAAACCGGTGTTTGGCTTCTAATATCATTAGTGCTAATATTTTGCCATTAGTGTCCTTTCATTCTCTCTTACAAGCCAATGCTTGCTAGTCCCCCAAAACTTTCTTAAAAATATTGAGTATTTAGGTAAGTTAAATAGAATTATGGATAGCCCATCGAGTAGTATTATGCCTATCATTAAAATAAATATATGATCAAGCTCAATCATTTACATTCTAGAACATAATGAAGTTATCTACTTTATATCAATCTTTTGTTACCTCATAAATTCAGTGTCTAATCCCTTTCCTTTATAGCTGAATTAACGAAATGGTAAGTTATAGATTATCTTAGATTAACAATTAAATTAATAAATTATTTCCACAAGTTAAATATTAGGAAACATTTCTAAATCATCCATATCTTATACAGCATTTACTTAGGATTATATATTTATACATACCCACAAACGCGCTAGTTCCATGTTGTGCTAGACTGCTAAGGACGTGGAGATCGAGGTCCGTATCTCAGTTGGGTTAACTGTGGGTGGTTTTTCCTAAATGGTTTTCTACTCTCCTTCCACGCAAATGTGGGTTCACTTAATATATATTCAACCTTCAAAATTCCTAAAACATTAGTGTAATTCATACTTAAGCGTACAGCCCAAACGGATAGTAAGACGCAGTGCCAAATAAATTAATATTTCAATGGGTTTTGGGTGGAATTATTTAGTCTGTGAATTCTATTTGTTAACAATTGAACTAAATTTTCTGAGTTTTAGTTTTCATCGTTTCATTCATTTCGAAATAATCTTCATCAAAACCAAATATGCACCCTAGAAATAATGCAATCCTCTGTTAATTTTATATATAAGCCTATATATATATATCTAAAAAAATCAAAACCAGAAATCCAATTATCACTAGTAGCTATAAAAACGTGTCCTAAGTGTCTTAATATGCATTCCCTTTGAATCTCGCATTTTTAAATGTAATAAACAAACGTATAATTTAGAAAATAAATGGTAGAATAATAAGAGGGTTGGGGTTTGTTGCTCTATTCTGGAATTTCCAGGCCAATTACCATGTAGAAGCCCTTGAAGTATTCTATTTTTAACAAATTGGGCTAATCTGTAAATTTCAACACTTCATAATGGATATAATTAAAAACCAATATCACTTCCTATATTTTGGCTGTATAGGTTGGTTACTGTTAGAAGGATTGTCAGTTAACCAGAACGAAAACATAAAAATAAATATATATGTATTAGCAAACATTTTGGCTGTGTCTGGCAGATATTAAGCAGTTAATAGTATTTACCAATTCTCAATTACATTTTTATAGTTCTCCGGTTTGATAAACTGAGACAAGAATATTTTATTTGAATTTATTTTATATTTTGCTGATTTTTATTCTGAAAGTAAGACCTATCTTAAGAGTACATCCCATCAAGTTCGGTGGTTGCATAGTCTATGGTGCTACTCTCACAGTAGACTAGACTGCCGATGAAGGAGAAATTGAGGTACGAATATCTGTCATGTGTACTGAGAATGTTTTTTTTTCTAAATTGGTTTTCAACTCTCTCTCCACGTAAATTTGGGTACATTTATTGTATAAATAGTCTTCTTAATTTCTAAAACTATTAGCGTAATTAGTACATAAGCGTATAACTCAAATGCGTGTTAAGATGCGGTGTTAATAATTAGGAATAAAAAAACTCATCCCACGACCGATTAACTGGAATATTAGATATAAGACTACGGTCAAACCAGAAAATCGATATGAGCTGTAGCTTTCTGCATTCTTAAGTTATTTAGTTGTAAAGGTTTGTTTTTTAACTTAAAATAATTATGTTTCTCTTTTCTTTTTTTAATACATGTTAAAATAGTTTAACTGGTTTCAATTGAATAGTTTTCTAATGAAAAATAGAGAAAATATTAATATGACACAAGACTTGGTTCAAAATGTATTACTGTGGTTTGAAACGGGATTGTCAAATAAAACATGTCATTGTGCTGAAATCTTGGTTCAATACGTCTTAGTACCCATTCAGGCTATACAAATATAATAACTACAATAAATTAATTAGGAAGGATAAAGTTAGATGTTAAATAATATGTGACTGTATTTTCAGGGGGGGGAGAGTGGGTATCCATTTTGGGGAAACCTCCCAGTTCATTCTCAACTGCGATACGAACTCCGATATCCAGTCCAACACAAGAGTGACGCGTTAGACGATGCGATCATCGATATTGGTAGTTGTGCTGATAAAGCAAAGCACGAAACTAATTATTATTTCATTTAAAATAAGATTTCCAGTCACAAATGGATATAATTCAATAATTTTCTTTTTACAATAAATGTAACGCCTCAAAGTTACAGTGGGACACTCTACAACTAGACAACTCTATTCCATACTCATACACTGTAAAACTAGATGGATCCACCTTGCGCTAATAGCTGTCATTTTATTTTCATTTATAAGAGATGTTTAACGTACACTTTCTTAACCGATTGTTTATATCTGCACATGATTTATAAACTTACTTATATCTAGAACAGACAAATACCCAGCCCTCATCCATAAATATACATATTTGTGAATTAGTGTGAATGGGGAAACTCACATTTCACCAAAGATACATTTTCGTTCAGGCCAGGAATTGAAACGATTACTTTTAGCTCAGTAGACAGATATGATACTAATTGAGTTAAGGTGTTGGACTAATAATAGCTATCACAAATGAGTTATTGTGTGAATGTAAGGTACTTGAGTTAAGGGCAGAAAAATAGAGTTTAATTTTCTTCACGTGATGATATAAACATAGGTTGAATGTCTGTCATGATCTTGGCGGAATTAGATGAAAAACTTTTTAAATGAAGAGAAAAAGTTCTCATTAAATTCCAGGATATCCTTGGCAGATATTCAAGATATGTTGATACCACCTTGTGAAGATATTTAATATTTAAGTTTATAGTAGATAAATATTTTATTCATTTTGTTTAAAGAAATGTTTTGATATAAAAACTGTAAAAATACTAACTTTTTTCGCAATCCCTAACAGTCCCACCATAAGGGGAATTGTGCAAGCTACAAATTGTTTATCCGATAAATTGAGCTACAAATGAATAAATATGATAAAATTAACCCTTCCAATAAATCCTTCCCCTCTTATAGAGCCCCTACACGATCAGTCAGACTGTCAGTATTAATAAAGTAATAATTATTACTGACAGTCTGACTGATCGTGTAAGGGCAGTACTGATGGACTAATGGCCGGACTAACTAAAATACTGATGTGATCCGAATTTTCTGATCACATCAGTCTCAGTCCATCAGTCTTGCAAGTTGTGTGAGAGACTGACAGTATGACTGACCATGTAGGGGCCCTATTAAGACACCTAAATATATCTGCTTTGGCTCTCAAGCTCTCACTTGCAAAAAAGTATTTCTGGGGTTAAGACCTATGTTACTCATCCACTCAAAAACTGCACCGCTATAAAATAAATAGTTACCTGAGTTAGTTTAACAAACTTGATAATCAAAAATTATCTTCTGTGAGGCAGAAAACGCTGGTCGTAAAGTGGGGTGGAGAGAGAGAGAGAGAAATGAATCGTTCGGACAAGGATAGGCCGTTAACATTCACCCTTGACCATATATATCAACGCCACAAGTTGTGCTTGAAGAAACTAGACAAAAAGATAGGAGGCAAGTGTTTAAATCCCAGCTGGGAACACTTAGCGTGTTTTTTCACTTATTGTTTGAAAGCTATTATACTAAAGATTTATAATACAGTTTATATTAATAGGTTGCGTATAACCCGAACGGGTAGTAAGACGCGGTGCTAATAATAATAATAATATTAATAGGTCATACATTACTCGTGCCACCAAATGAATTAATACATAAGTAAATATTAACTAGTTTATTTGTAGAGTTAACGTTCTATATGTTTCTTTGTCATATAAATACACAATAATGACTATGTAAATTACTTTTAGAATAACATAATTGTTAGCCGTGTCGGTGAACACGTGAAATAAACGTCAAGTTCACTTGGTCCGGATTCATGGTGATGGGAAGGCTTGGGCTTTAATCCCGTTTAGGTGTTCTGCTGGTAATTTTATTCAATGGTTTTCCACTTTCATTCAAATTTGGATACATTTACGCTCAAGTCTAGTTTTCTAATACTTACCACAATAATGCGATCAAATGTGGTTGGCCTGAAAGAGTATAAGTACGATGTTTAAAAAATACATTTTGTGTGGCCTCACAATCAGGGATTCTCAACGTTTCTAGGCTAGCAGTACCCTTGTGAGGCGGATTAAAATCTCGCGGTATCCTTGTGAAGGGTATTAGAATCTCGCAGTACCCTTGTGAAAGGGATCAGTATCTAGCGGTACCCTTTTGAAGGGGACTAGTATCTCGTGGTATTCTTGTGAAGGATATTATAATCTCGCGGTACCCTTGTGTATGGGATTAGAATCTCGTGGTACCCTTGTGAAGGGGATTAGAATCTTGCGGTACCCTTGTGAAGGGGATTAGAATCTCGCGGTATCCTTGTGAAGGGGATTAGAATCTCGCGGTACCCTTGTAAAGGGTATTAGAATCTCGTGGCACCCTTGTGAAGGGTATTAGAATCTCGTGGTACCCTTTTGAAGGGTATTAGAATCTTGTGGTACCCTTTTGAAGGGTATTAGAATCTCGTGGTACCCTTTTGAAGGGTATTAGAATCTCGTGGTACCCTTGTGAAGGGTATAAGAATCTCAAGGTACCCTTTTGAAGGGTATTAGAATCTTGTGGTACCCTTTTTAAGGGTATTAGAATCTCGTGGTACCCTTGTGTAGGGTATTAGAATCTCGTGGTGCCCTTGTGAAGGGTATTAGAGTCTCTCGGTACCCTTGTGTAGAGTATTAGAATCTCGTGTTATCCTTGTGAAAGGGATTAGTATCTCATGGTATTTCACAACTTGTGAATGTGAGGAATGCCAGGCCTCCACCGTGGTTCGGATTCCACGTTAAACTGTAGGTCCTCCATTTCACCTCACAATCACCCTACCATTACACATTAGCGTAAGTGCGTATAACCCGAACGGGTAGTAAGACGCGGTGCTAATAATAATAATAATAATAATAATAATCTCATGGTATTCTTGTGAAGGGTATTAGAATCTCGAGGTACCCTTGTGAAAGGGATTAGTTACTCATGGTATTCTTGTGAAGGGTATTAGAATCCCTTGGTACCCTTGTAAAGGGTATTAGAATCTCGCGGTACCCTTGTGAAGGGGATTAGTATCTCGTGGTATTCTTTTGAAGGGTATTTGAATCTCTCGTTACCCTTGTAAAGGGTATTAGAATTTCGTGGTACCCTTTGTGAAGGTTATTAGAATTTCGTGGTACCCTTGTGAAGGTTATTAGAATTTCGTGGTACCCTTGTGAAGGGCATTATAATCTCAGGAAACCCTTGTGAAAGGGATTAGTATCTCGTAGTATTCTTGTGAAGGTTATTAGAATCTCGTGGTACCCTTGTGAAGGGTATTAGAATCTCGGGGTACCCTTGTGAAAGGGATTAATAACTCATGGTAATCTTGTGAAGGGTATTAGAATCTCGCGGTACCCTTGTGTAGGGGATTAGAATCTCGCGGTACCCTTGTGAAGGGGATTAGAATCTTGCGGTACCCTTGTGAAGGGGATTAGAATCTCGCGGTATCCTTGTGAAGGGGATTAGAATCTCGCGGTACCCTTGTAAAGGGTATTAGAATCTCGTGGCACCCTTGTGAAGGGTATTAGAATCTCGTGGTACCCTTTGAAGGGTATTAGAATCTTGTGGTACCCTTTTGAAGGGTATTAGAATCTCGTGGTACCCTTTTGAAGGGTATTAGAATCTCGTGGTACCTTGTGAAGGGTATAAGAATCTCAAGGTACCCTTTTGAAGGGTATTAGAATCTTGTGGTACCCTTTTTAAGGGTATTAGAATCTCGCGGTACCCTTGTGTAGGGTATTAGAATCTCGTGGTGCCCTTGTGAAGGGTATTAGAGTCTCTCGGTACCCTTGTGTAGAGTATTAGAATCTCGTGTTATCCTTGTGAAAGGGATTAGTATCTCATGGTATTCTTGTGAAGGGTATTAGAATCTCGAGGTACCCTTGTGAAAGGGATTAGTTACTCATGGTATTCTTGTGAAGGGTATTAGAATCCCTTGGTACCCTTGTAAAGGGTATTAGAATCTCGCGGTACCCTTGTGAAGGGGATTAGTATCTCGTGGTATTCTTGTGAAGGGTATTAGAATCTCTCGTTACCCTTGTAAAGGGTATTAGAATTTCGTGGTACCCTTTGTGAAGGTTATTAGAATTTCGTGGTACCCTTGTGAAGGTTATTAGAATTTCGTGGTACCCTTGTGAAGGGCATTATAATCTCAGGAAAACCCTTGTGAAAGGGATTAGTATCTCGTAGTATTCTTGTGAAGGTTATTAGAATCTCGTGGTACCCTTGTGAAGGGTATTAGAATCTCGGGGTACCCTTGTGAAAGGGATTAATAACTCATGGTAATCTTGTGAAGGGTATTAGAATCTCGCGGTACCCTTGTGAAGGGTATTAGAATCTCGCGGTACCCTTATAAGAATTTACGTGAGTTTTTTTCACATTTTCAATTTTTTATCAGAGTGGCATACTAAACACTTGACAGTGTTTTAATTTTGTAACCATTCAAAATAAAAATAAACATTTTTACTTACTACCACCCTACTGAGTTAATTGAATCATATAAATATCAAAATCACTGAATTAAATACATAAATACAATTATTATTAGATAAAATATATTTGGAAATCCATAAACTAGCATAATAACCAACAACAATATGGGATTACTAAAAATGAAGATTTTGTAGTATTCAAAAGGGAAACAATTATTGTCTCTCATCGTGTGCCGTGGAACGTGCAATTCAGAGAAACACTAACATACAAACAGGGCCTCAGAGAGGAGTTTTATAAGGGGGTACAAATTTTATTGGGCCCCCTTCTATTTTCCATTGATCCTGTATAAAAAAAAACTATCTGAAAAAATATTATAAATTAGACAACAAAAGATATTTAATTTATACTTTTATACATAAAAGAGGATGAAATATAATATTAAATATACTGCTACTAATAATATAGTTATAGTAGGCCTACTAGTAGTGGAAATATGACTGATAATCTTCAATATATGTAAACATTTTTGATATCCCAGGAAATTCTCAGGACCCTTTTAGACCCCCGGTCCCGAGTACGATGTACCCCCTGAACCCCACTCTCATAGGGCCTGCATACAAAAATTTAATCAGTCTCTTTATTTTCATTGTTTTATGGTAATATATTTTCTCAACATTTTTTCCCCCTACAAATCTTGCAGAACCCCTGGCTATTCTGGTGGCTCTCCTAAGTGCCACGGCACACAGGTTGAGATTCTGAGCTCTAAAGAGACTAAAGGCGTTTACTCTGTCAACATAATAGTTGAAATAATTGGCTGCTTTATCATATGCTGGCACTCATTGAGGATCGCGAGATATCTTATTGCTAGTGACGAAGAAGTCGGGGTTTGAATCTCGGCAGTAGCAAGGAGCAAGGCGTGACCATTATAAAAGTGTTACACAGAAAAAAACAGTTTTGTACAGGTTACTACACATTTAATGTTGACTACAAAATTAGTTTAACCATAGAACCATTTTGTATTCCCCATATATTTTGGTAATCTGTACAAAACTGTTTTTTCTATGTATTAGATACCCATACCTATTATTATATAGGTGGTATCGGCACTATGCTATGAGATTATTTAATGTTGATGTTAATGATTTCTTTCCTAATAAAAGTTTATACCTTAATTTCTGTTTTATTTTAAAATGTTCTCCATTTCAATTGATTTCAGAATAGATTGTTTTCCTTTTTCATTTTTGAATCTGGTTACACTAAATTAAGTTGTTTGGCTGGTATTCAAGAACGGAGCTGAGTGGCTATTAGTGTGAGTGGAGTGTTAGTGGCGTTGATTTGCTTGCTAAGCACGGTGATTTGTCCAATAGGTGACGTCATAACGTGGATGGCGCAGAAGTGCAGTCCCGAGCACACTACTGGTCCACTCCCATTATTTTTTCACTACTGACACATTCATACTATTGTGACACTTTTGGAAAAAAAATTTTTTGCAGGTTACCATTTAGTTTACTTTAAGCTCTAAGTTACGCTTTGTGTAAACATTATTTTTGAGGGAGCGAAATTCGTATGGTGTTTTTTAGATTTAAATAAATGTAAAATATTGCTAGTCCTATAGGTCAATAATTTATACATGGCTATACTTTTAACAGAATTTAACAACCTTCTTTGATAGGTTTGGTTAGTTAAAGATAATATGGTTTGGTTGTGAATAGTTTTGAATATTAACAAATGCCCCTAATGTGACATGAGCTATGAGTTAAATTAAAGGGAGCGTGCCAGCATTTACTTGAAGAAAAATAGAAAATCATACCCTAGTGACACCCCACCCCAGTTCTCTCCCTATCCTCCCAGTGTATGTTGCCAGAATTTGAACTGACTGGTTGGTTGAAATTAGTACGCTATAACAGTGAGCTCTACCGATAATTATGGTTGGTTGAAATTATATTTTTAAGGTAATAGGAGAAGCACTTTTTTTTTAGCTATGGAAATTTTGCTAGAGCCCCTTCCCGTTTTCTGATTCATCATTCTTAAATTTAAGAATGTTTCTTCATTGCGGTTTAGGGTGGTCCTTCCACCAACCACCCTAATTTCAATCTTCCACCACACTGATAAGTAGTGTATTCCTCTATAAGCTTGTGCAAAGCCATCACTTTCAATTTAAAATCAAATCCTAATCTTGAATAACTTACTTGAATTGAATCCGAATTGAATATCATGCGTAGAAAAAAATTTCAAGTCAAAACCGAATTGAATCTTATACTATATTTATTCTATCAAATCAAATCCTATTCGAAACCCATGCTTAAAATAAAATATGGATCAAATATTTTTTAAAGAGGTTTAGATCTAAATTGATTAATTTGTTTGAGTCTTTCTGTGATATTGTTTCAAAACAAATCTGTGTTGAATATTTTACAATGCTAGTTTTCCGAATCCATTACACTATTGATTTATTTAGCACCACGTCTTACTACCCGTTTGGGGTACACGCTTATGTACTAATTAGGCAAGGTTATATTTATAGGAAGTGTACCCGTATTTGTGTTGAGGGAGAGAGGAAAACTATTTTGGAAAAAACATCTTCAGTACACCAGACCGAGATTCGAGCCTTGATCTCCCCATCATCGACAGTCTAGTTTACTGTGAGAGTAGCGCGTTAGACCACGCAGCCACTGAAGCGGGTAAACAAAAAATGTTGATACACATTTTAGACACATCTTAGATTTATTAAATAATTTTTTTTTTGTATAACCTTCCTTCCCGTATTTCCAGAGGTCGTATTTCAAATTTTAAATGTTAAGTCTCTTCTGTCTGATTAGCGTGGTCCCTTTTTTCCTTCCGAATTTTCTAACACACTTAGAAGTTGTTTATTCTACTATTTTTGGAAATATTAAATCTCTCTCCCCAACACAAATTTTTAAACTACCATTTAGAAATTTAATTTTTAAGTCTTATTTGGTTATCTCAAGTTGTCCTTCTACTTGACCTCATAGATTAAATTTTTTACCACAACCAAAAGTTTTGTTTATGTTTATACTCCACTTTCTTATTTCCTTAGGCTCCACTTATAAGTTTAGAGTCATAAAAATTTTATAAATATTTAAAGTTGCCCCTTTAGCTATATGCAAAACCTCAATTTTCTACCACAATGATACTTTTTTTAATTAATGTTTGTAACTTTGAGCCCCCTTCACACGCTTTTCTCCAACTAATTCCTATAAATTAATGATTTAAATATTTATTTTGCCATCTGGAGCTGTCTCTCTACCTGACTGCCAAATGTTAATTTCATACCTCATATTTGAAGTTTTTTTTTCTAATTATATTCACCCTTCTATTTTGAAATCTCCCATTTTAAGAGTTTTCTAGCTATTTGAGGTAATACCGCTACCTTCTCGTAAAATGTCAGCTTTCTGTCTTATGTTTAAGGTGGGATGGAAGGGGAAGTGAGAAAGGGCCAGGGTTTTTGCAGTTTTTATGAAAAAAGCTTTCTTTGGTCAAAACAAATAAAATATTGCTCTGGTACAGACATAAAGTTTCATTCTCTTCATATGTTGATATCAACAGTTGATGAATATATTTCATTAAATTTCAGGAAATTTTGAGGTCAGCATGTGAACAAAATTAAATTTTATATTTGCATTGGAGAAATATTTTATTTATTTTGGCCAAAAATGTTTGCCGTAAAAACTTCAAATACTGACTTTTTCTCGCATGCCACTTTCATCCCACTTTAAGTGCTTTATCTTTTCCTGAACACACACTGTCACGCTCTGCTCTGCTTTATATATATATATATATATTATATATATATATATATAATATATAAATTTTAGTCGAGTATAAGTAGGCCTATCCATTCAGTTTATATGCAGACACTAATTTTGCCAATGCAATGGGAATGATAAATGTAGAATTTCAAAGAATGTTTACACGCATTTACGTTGAGAATAACTGAAAACTCCTCAGGGAAGACTACCGGACAAACAACTTGGGGGTTGGGACTGTTCTTAAAAATAAATTATATATAGGCCTAACATATATCTATATATATATATAATAGAAACACAATTAGAATAATTTTTGTTGCGAAAACATGTTTTTTTTAACGTTCTGATGCACGAGTAAGGTGAGTTGACACAACTCAGTATATTGTAAAAATGTGGTGAGTTGTGATGCAACACAGACATCAAAGGACACCCTCTCCAAACCCTTATTATATCTCATACACATTATACAATCCACCACTACGATGTTCAAAGGAGTTTTGAATTATTTTATATCAATTTAAACTTTGTTGGAAAAAATAAATGTTGATCCCTTTACTAAATAAACTCATGGCACACTGACTAAAACAATTAGTATAGTAAATAGCACCTAGAAGTTTAGTTTGACATGTGGACTAAGCCTAAATATCGTCTACTATCGTTTATCTGTGACGGGTGGCCGGGGTTTGAATCTCAGTCAAGTGTACTGAGTGTTTTTAGTTAAATGGGTTTTTTACTCTCCCTCTGCACTATTTTGAGCATATTCCCTCTAAATGTATATTCCTTATTCCTATTCCACTAGCCTAGTTATATGTAGAAATTCCTGCCTTGTTCAGTGCAAATAGATAATAATACAAAGATAATAATGATATTTAGCACCGCGTCTTACTACCCATTCGGGTTATACGCTAATAATACAAAGAGAATCAATAAAACAAAATAACTAAAACTAACTTGACAAACTAAACTAACAACCAAAAAAATAACCAGACCCATGTTTACACTTAAAAAGTGTACAATAGAAATATACAAATTTTTAATCAAACTATAGTCCCTCATAAGACGTGTATTAATAACAACTTGTGACTGTGTGGAATCCCAGGCCTCCACCATGGTTCGGATCCCATGTTAAACTGTAAGTTCTCCATTTCATTTCACAATCACCCTACCATTACACATTAGCGTAAGTGAGTATAACCCGAACGGGTAGTAGGACGCGGTGCTAATAATAATAAATAATAATAATAATAATATAATAATAATAATAATAATAATAATAATAATAATAATAATAACAATAATAATATAGCCCCTCTTCTAATTTTACCATATGATTATATATACTGTGCATTTAAGCAGATTAAAGGAATTCTTCCCTAATTAGCACTAATGTGGATACACTTCCTTCATAATATACCTTCCTCCTTCCTTTCTCATTTGTATGAATATGTAATTAGCATGGACGGATATTATAAAGCTAAACACACAATTATTTTAAATATAAATTAAATTGATTTTTGCACAGCCGTCGTTTTACTTAGCAGGTCTTTCGCACTTTAATGGTGTTTGGAGGAGAGTTTTAGAATAAATATACCCTCATTTACGTGGAGGATAAGTAAGAAGTCGTTTAGAAAAAAACACTCTCAGAACGTATGACTAGAATTAAAAACCTCACCAACAAAGTAAATTAGACGAACTTGTCGAGAATAAGACAAGGCAAGGTTCCTCATCTTTTCAGAAGTTGTGATCTTAGTTAAATATGTAGTCTTATTCTCTTATTTAGAAGTAATGCTGGAAATGGAGGTGAGGGGTCCTGGTATTATTAAGCATGTCAGATTTGGTATATTCGCGCAAAAATATCTTATGTGAAGTTATGAACACTATGAAATGTGACTCAAGCAATTTTTAAAACACGACGTCCTGAAGGCAAAAATCTAATATATATAATGATTAATAATAATTGATCCACCATAAATTTGAAATACATTTAAAACCTTAGCACATTAAGATAAAAAGCAAATAAATAAAAACCAACTGATATGACAAATGTAATATTTATGTGAAGTAATAAATATTTAATAATTTAGAAATTATACATTTGATCTATTGAAATATTCACATATTCGTCTATAAAAAGTTATTAGGTAAAATAATAAAAATCAAACACTTGCAGAAAACTTAACAGGTTTGGTAAATTCGAAACATCTTATTTCAACAGTTAAAACAGCTTTTAAAGGAAATTAAAAAAAATGAAGGGATTAAAAATAGATATAGAGGCATATATATCTATCTATCACTATCTATCTATATCTATCTATCTATCTATCTATCTATACTTCATCTATATATAAAAGAAACACAATTAGAATAATTTTTGTTGCGAAAACATGTTTTTTTTAACGTTACGATGCACGAGTAAGGTGAGTTGACACAACTCAATATATTGTAAAAATGTGGTGAGTTGTGATGCAACACAGACATCAAAGGACACCCTCTCCAAACCCTTATTATATCTCATACACACTATACAATCCACCACTACGATGTTCAAAGGAGTTTTGAATTATTTTATATCAATTTAAACTTTGTTGGAAAAATTAAATGTTGATCCCTTTACTAACAGTTTTGGTGTTAAATAAATAGATTTTAGGGGCCCTTCTCGAATAACTTTTATTGCCATATGAAGATACTGTCTCATTATTGATATAATATTTATTTATTAGTATCAAAAACATACAATAAAAAATAGCTCTACACCAAATTTGTGTTTATAGCAATGAAAATGTTATCGAGGTGTCCAAAATATTTATTTTACTTCACAAATAGATTAGTCAAGATAACGAATATAATTTTACAAATCAAATATAAAATATTTTAAATGATTATAGATTATATGAAAAACCTTAAACTATTTTGTAATATTAAAAACATGCTACATGAAAAAGATTTTATGATTCATCAATAATTGAGTAGCGATCAATCTATGTTGTGCCCTGGGTATAAATGGTTATCTGGGATATCTGCCTATCTTTACAAATGAGAGAAGTATGTGGAAAAAGGATTTTATGGGAAAGGTACTCACTCATATTTGCATTGAAAAAAATTTGAAAATTAATTTTTGATAAAACCAATTATTACACTCATCCTGATTCGAACTCCAGATTATCGTGTATCCTACTATATTGGCCAAATCATCGTGTATACTAGTATTTTTATCAGATTATCGTGTAGCCTAGTATAATGGACAGATTATCGTGTAGTCTTTTATTACTACCAGATCATCGTGTAGCCTTGTACTATTGCCAGGCTATCGTTTAGCTTAGAGCTATGACAACATTATCTTGTAACCTTGCACTATTACCAGGCTATCGTTTAGCTTAGAACTATGACTACATTATCGTGTAACCTTGTACTTTTACCATGTTATCGTGTAACTTAGAACTCTTGATTACATTATCTTGTATCTTTGTACTATTACCAGGCTATCCTCTAGCCTATAACTATGATTACATTATCGTGCAGCCTAACACTATGATTAAGTTATGATTTAGTACATCTTTGACCGATCAGCTAGTTTATTAGACACACGTTTATGGTCTAGTTATAAATCACCTTAAAATTTGGTTTCTGCATTATTCACTTCGCAACAACTAATTTTAGATCAGTGGAATAGTTCTTTCACTAAAAAAATATACATATTTGTTGCATTTTTGATCAATTTAAATACATAGTCTTACTGTCCTCTATTTAACTGTTTGCCAATTATTACACTAGGTTAACATGATACAATTCGAATATTGATCCAATTTGTATTAACCACTTAAGTTCCACGATTTCCGCACATATCGTGACGATATGATATTGATCTTGGCATTCGGGATAACATCACTGTAACATTATTTGTCACCATTTTAAAAATGAATCTGCAGTCTCTCTTTTACTCTCGCTCCCCTCCACCCTTTCTAAAGAGGTTATCATGACATTGGGACAACCCCTTTTAAGTCTAGGGCGTGTGAAAGCCAGAAAAGACTAAGAGAACACTTCTGCTATTTTTCAAGAAACTCTTGAAAATATAACCATAACACCACGCCATTGTGCCTCTTAAGAGAGATATCCGTGTTGGGATGGACCAGAACTTGACACTTGAGGTCTCTCAGATGATTGGTGTTAAGAATATATTGAAACAAAGATGCTTGTTTATAGTCTCCGAGAACATGTCAAGAGCTGGAGAGAAAAAAAAGCAGAATTTGACAGACTATTGATAAGAAGCTATCTTCGACCATAAGGAACCCAGAGAGAGAAAATTTAACCTCGTTCTTAGTCAAAGAATATGAAAAGGTGGGTGAGTTATCTAAAGCAGTGATGTACAAACGGTGGCCTGCAGACCAAATGCGACACGCGCTCACTGAATATATGAAGAGGTGGGTGAGTTATCTAAAGCAGTGATGTACAACCGGTGGCCTGCAGACCAAATGCGACACGCGCTCACTGAATATATGAAGAGGTGGGTGAGTTATCTAAAGCAGTGATGTACAACCGGTGGCCTGCAGACCAAATGCGACACGCGCTCACTGAATATATGAAGAGGTGGGTGAGTTATCTAAAGCAGTGATGTACAACCGGTGGCCTGCAGACCAAATGCGACACGCGCTCACTGAATGTATGAAGAGGTGGGTGAGTTATCTAAAGCAGTGATGTACAACCGGTGGCCTGCGGCCAAATGCGACACGTGCTCACTCACTGAATATATGGCCATTAGATTATCCTGGAGAAAAATTAAATGGAAGCCATCCTTCGCAGATGTGAAATAGATAACAGATCAAATAAAAATATGTATTCAAAAAGGACATAATTACAATTTACAATGCATATATTTGATTAGTAAAAATACGTATTAGTATATAAGGATAACTTGTTCAGTGAAAGTGTGTGAGCGTGCATGATTCATAATACATTTTTGGGAGATTAATAAGCTCCTTTTTGCATTAAATTTTAAAATATTCTACAAGCCGAAAATACAATTTATGTTAGTATTGAAAATAATTGTTTATTAAAGGTTGTTTATAGGACTATATTAGATTGATGGGATAACTAATATTTCTTCGTCCTGCGGTTTGAATTGATGATGAGATTTGGCCCTTGTGATGAAAAAGAGTGGCCCACCCTGGTCTAAAGTATCACTGTCCCAATAGACTGGACTTCCAATGACGGGGAGGTAGGGATCACATTCACGATCGAATGCACTCAGGGTGGTATTTACTAAACTGCTTCACACTCTCCATCTACGCAAATGTGGGTGCACCTCCTCTAAATTAACCTTACGCGTCCCTAAAACATTCAAGTAGTTAGTACATAATATGTATATGATCCTGACTGTGGTGTGAAGCAGGGACAAAATTAAATAAAAATGTGGTTTTGTTTGTGAAGTATTTATTCTGCACTGCGCCGTACAAATTATTCAAATAAAGTGTACCCTCATTTGCGTGGGGAAATAGTGGGAAAATATTCTAAAAAAGCCCATTATTACACCTGTTTAGGGTTCGAATCCCTTATCACTATTCAACTAGACCAAATGAAACTTATTCCTTTGTCCATGTACCCAGTAAAGGTAGGGTGCCACAGCCACCAGACTGGACTTAACTTGACATGACCGGACTATGTGAATATGCGTCACAGCGAACAGACTTGAGCTGACTGTGTGGTCTAAAACATCTCAGTTTATTCTACATTTCTCTCAGCATAAATACGAATTCCGGGCAAGAGTTATTGAATTTAAGAATAAGATGAATAATTTTTGGATTGCTGTGCGTTAATGCTATCGAATAGGAAGAGATGATACTGATGATATTAGAACGTTTTAAAAATCGATTTTTATTATTAGAGAACTTATTTTTAATAGGAGTATACAGATACTTTAAATAGAATTGTAAATACTTTAAATTTGTACTGTAAATAAAATTTAACATATGAGAATAGTAGACGTATGGTATGTAAACAACTGCTAATGAGCTGGAGATAGTGTTGTTAGGAGTGGTGGGGGAAACCAACTCAAGTTAGTTTTACAATTGGGACCGTACACGACCTGACTACGGTTGGCATATTATGTCAAGTCCGGTCGAGACTGGTCGAGGTGGCGCCTAGACAATAAATAAACATTGTATGGAAAATCACACTGGACTCCAGCCATGTCAAGTAAAGTCCAGTCCAGTGGCTGTGGTGCCACACCTTTATACAGGGATTTTTATAAT
This sequence comes from Timema podura, assembly GCA_033556935.1. NCBI lineage: Eukaryota > Metazoa > Arthropoda > Insecta > Phasmatodea > Timematidae > Timema > Timema podura. The sequence continues at coordinate 31,665,321 of JAVRXN010000010.1, forward strand.
TACTACGTTCAGCGCAAAGGTCATCAAAAGCCTGATCTGATGGTTTTTAAAGTAATTGCGCTTGTTTTAGCATTGAGAGATAATAGGAAAGTGACGGTGATAAATCACATGGGCAAAATAACCTTTCGAAAACCACCATGGATAGATTGAATTTCGAAAATTATCACGTCTAAATCACATGTGTAAAATCACTCCAGGTATATTCCATGTAGAAAAATATCCTGTATAAATTAACATGGAAAACTACCTAGGATATATTTACATAGACAGAAATGCACCCTGGATAAATTGCATGTGGAAAAACCACCACAGTTAAATCACATATATAAAATCACCACGATTATATTCCATGTGGAAAGCCATCCTGGATAAATTACATGTTGAAAATTACCCTCGATGAACTATATTTGGAAAGCAGCCCTGGATAAATTACATGTGGGTAACCACTCTGGATATATTACATTTGGAAAACCACCCTAGATAAATTACATGTGAGAAGCCACCCCAGATAAATCACATGTGTAAAACCACTCTGAGTATATTCCATATGGAAAACCAAGCTGGATAGGTACCATGTGGAAAAACACTTATGGATAAACTATATGCAATAAACTACCCCGGATAGATCACATGTGTATAACCGGAAAAATAATATGTGTAGCACTGTATTAGGTAAGATTTAAACCTCAATATGATAGTCAAAATCTACTAATATATTGACACCATATAACTGTTGACTAATGTTGCAAGTGAAACTACATTATGAAAGGATTGAAGATATGAGGCTTAATTAATGTCCAGTTAAAATACATTTACTGAAAAATAAAAGTATGGATTATCGAATATTGTCCTAAAATTCAAATAAATATTTTATAGTTTCAAGTTCCCATTTATTTATTTTACGAATAGTCGAAATTTTGTCAATAAATACCCACAGCCATAGTCAAGTGGTCTTTTGGATCTCCGTTGAAAAGGATTTCATATTTAATCTGGGCTGAGTACACTATTGCGGTATTTTCAAACTTTATCAACGCTAAAGTGGGTGCATTTACTCTATACTAACAGTTTTTCTTCCCCACTCTTTAAGATAATTTGACTTAAGCGTGAAAATGGATTTAATATAATACTATCATTATTTAACACTACGAGGCATAACAGTATTAAGGTTTCTTTAATTCATGTTTTACGGGTGTTCGGAAAGTAAGGGCCGGTTGATCATGGCAACCGTGTTACGGGTGCAGCCATGTTAGTGCATGCGCAGTGTGGTATAGGGATTAATTACGATGTGACACCTAGGTTTTCAGAACTCTACGATTATTTACGGTTGTGTAAGAGTAGGTTAAAATGAACAGCAATATAAATAGTCCACTTAGGAAGTCTATACCATGATTAAATATCTTCACGCCAAAAACAAAAATAAAGCGGAAATTCATATCTAACTTAATCAAGTTTATGTCCTTAATGTAATGAGTGGAGATAAGGTTAGAAAATAATGTCATGGATTTAAAAATGGAGCAGATGACCTTTTATTTTGTCTCCAGATTTGGTTGAGTGCACGAACAAGAAGATCCGTAAAAACAGACGCTTCATGATTCATCAGATTTTACCAATTAGTCAAGTACTGTCTTTACGAAATTGTTACCGAGAAGCTTCAGTTAGAGACGTTTGTGCTCAATGGGTGCCAAATATGTTGATGGAAATATCCCAGATGCAATGAATGATATTCCTTGAGTTCTACGCAATTGATGTTGACAAGTTCTTTGATCACATCGTAACTGGAGATGAAACCTGTATTTCACACGTTATTGTTTAAACTAAGCAGCAGTCCATACAATGGATACACACAGGGCTACCAAAGTCCAAGAAATTCAAGTAATCCTGTTCAAAGATAAAGATGATGGAAACTGTAATCCGAGATCAGAGAGAAATGCTGGTTCTTAAATTTATGGAACCTGAAACGACAATTTAAGATGAAGAGTATTGCCATGCACTAGAATAAACTGAGGTGGGCCATTCAGAACCAAAGACGTGGTCTGGGATCGTACTCTTGAATAATAACGCCAAACAACACATGGCAGCTTGCACCTTTAGTCTTTTGGAGGAGTTTGATTGAGAAGTGTTTGATCATCTGCACTACAAACCGGACCTTGCGCCAAGTGAGTACCACTTTTTCTTGCACTTGGAATAATTTCATGACCTACAAGGTTTTGGGGACGCGAAGTGCTCAAAAAGGTGATATGGGAGAGGCTGAATTCAAAGGCGGAAAGCTTCTATGATATGGGTGTACAAAAGTTAGTGCCACACTACGATCGATGTCTGCATCCTTGTCTCGACTATGTGGAAAAATAGCCTGGCTTCATATATTAATTTTACCAATAATACCAATTTGAAATTTTATATTTCAGGTTATTAGACAATTTACCCTTTCCAAGCAAACCGAATGAAGAATAATATCCAAAGAACTTTAAAACAATTATGGAAGAAACCAATATTGAATGTTTGGAATGGCCAGGAAATTCACCAGATCTTAACCCAATCGAAAATATTTGGCCATAAAAATAGGGTAAGAAAAATTGACTGTTCAACCAAGGGAAATATTAGTTGTGTTATAATTCGAGTATGGTTTCATGATCCTGAAGTAAAATAAATTTGCAGTAAAACTTGTGGACTCAATGCCAAAGAGGTAATAAAGGATAAAAAAAGGTCATATTAAGTATTTACATCCCAAAGGCAATGATAATTATTGTATATTTAAATTGAAATAAATCTAAAATACCACTACATTTTTTCGCATTAATTTGCACAATGATGTGCTTACTATTTCATTATAATTATATGATTTTTTTTAAATTTAATTTAATACATTAATTTTGGTCTTGTTTAGTAGTCATAATATATATTACCTAAAAATAAAGAATTTCGTGAATAATTCTCAACCACATACTCCCAGGTGATCCCCAGATGCACATAGCTTCCATTTGGTGGTATTCCAGCATTAAAACTTTGAGAATAACTGGTCTGAAGACTGAATAAAGGGATCGTACTTAGTACACAATACGCTCCTATCAGAAAATTGCATCTATTTTTTTTGATGATTAATTTTATTCACTTAGAAACCATGAAATAAAGATTAATTAAAGAGTTTTATACTTTTAAAATATTTAATTTAAAGCATTGGGTTATTGGGTGAGTGAGATCAAAATTACATTACCACCTTCTGGAACACTGAGATAGGTTTTAGACGTCCAAAAATAACAGTGTTTATTAATAACTAGTTTGTTATTTAAAACTATGGTTCACCACGCCAAAATGGAGATTAGTGGTATTAAACCTATTCCTTTTAAAATAAAAACATATAAGCTTAGATTTTGTAACTAAAGATGGATCTTAAAAGGTGAAACTAGCTCATTTTCAAAGACTTTTTATATTAAATGTCACAGTTCTGAGATCAAAACAAATGGTAAGAAACGTAGTTATTATCTTTCTTTAACAATTAAATTCGTTTTATAGTAGATTCACAAAGTACCTTTTACTTTCCCTTGACCCCTCAGAGAGAGAAGTATCGTGATGGTCAAAAAAATCAAACTTGAGATTTTGATAACTCTCTACGTTTGATGAACCCAAGAATCCAAAAAAGAGGTTTTCGCGATGCAGTCTGTCTGTGTTTATGGTTGTCTATCTGTCTGTATCTCTGTCTAAAACCGAAAACATTTAACTGATTGGGCTAAAACCTGATATCTAGGGCCTTATAAGGTACCTACGAAGAGTTTTTGAAAGTAGATATCCAACTCAAATATTAAGGGTGGTTTGCTGAAGGTCAATAAGATACAAAATTGATTTTCTCCAATCCACTCCAACGATTTTTTATTAAACTGTATATCTAGGTGCAAATAAAAAAATAAATGGCATTCTTATTTTCCCATGAAAATTACTTCAAGGATTATATAAATAGGCAGAAATTTACAATTATGATCATATCTCTGCAACTATTTAAGATAAGAACACCTTATCATTTAAAAGTTGTACTGTAGTACTGTTCAAAATTAAAATCCTTTATTATGATTATATTTTGTATAAAACAAATAGTTTCTGTGCTATAAGCAAATAAAAATATTTTAATGAAGCTCTTTGACATTTGAAATTGATTGCTACGCTTTTTGGTGGACATAAATATTACTCTTTTTCCAACATTTTTGTATATTATTTCATTTATGTTCTTTGTTTTACTGTATCCGAAACGATATAAATATTATTTGGTTTCACAAATATTTAGTTTTTTTATAAATTAATTTATATAAAGAAAAATGATAGACGAAGTCTGTGTGATGCACCATACCATTTATTATTTTATATTCCTGATAATTATTTAAATGATTTTGAAGAGTCATAACTGATATTATAATGCTGGCCAACGATCCAAGTAGAAAGGTAGTGAGCGTACGAAGGAATATTGCGCTTATGTAAAAACACGAGGTCCATTTTGCAAACTTTTAACGTAAGGGTGTGTTGAAACTTTTGTAGAATATGATGATCTTTACAGTGTGTAGTGTTCAAAATCAGTCTAGTAGGTAGTTTAAACAATACTATTATTGTGCCGGCTAGTAGGAATTAGCCCACACACTCCATTATCTCAACCTCCAACAAAGAAAATATCGAGTCTGCAAGAACAGTGGATGGGGCTTGATTTGCGATGGCCAGGCCAATACGGTCGTTGTATTGTTTGATCGTTGTTAATGGGCAACATTTCACTCTACTGGAATGGTAACTCTCGGAAAAATATTGAAATAAATCCTTTCAAGTTTGGCTCTCTCATCACCTGCTCTCCGCGCATGCGTCGATACTTACTTCAGGTATCCACCTCTCCGAGCACTGTTGCTCTGTGACGTGATTGGTCGATTCCTCTTCTCTTCCTTTCCTAGTCAGGTGTCAATCGGGAGCCTATTTAATATGATGTATCGCCTAAACTAGGCACAGAACTATATTCACAACGCTGCAGTACATATTAAAACTTTGTTTTTATTCGTTAATAACCTGCTACAATAGGTATCTACTACACAGAGCGCATTGGCGTAGGACTTATCCGTGCTCAGGATCAGCACCAGGTAGCAGCCCGCCACGTGGAGGATAAACAACCAGGGAACTTCGTGGTCTGAGTACTCAACTTAGAGAGATGGTCCGTTAATTAGTGTACATGTCTTATAATCCCACTAGGGATTTTAGTGTATTATGTAAAAGTCACTTTCTGACAGTTATTTGTTAACCTAGGCCAAGAACTTGGCGTAGCTCTACTGTGTAGCAATCTGTGTGTCTGATTTGATAGGGTAGTAATCTGTCGCTTAACGACATTGCTATGTTTATTTCTAGTTTAGATAGTTATTAATATTTAATTGCTCTTATTGTCTCATTCTACCTGTAACTTAACTGCGGGTCATTTGGTTCCCTCTGAACAGAACTTATTTACAATGGCGATGTACGCATGGTTGGTCTGGCTTGACCTATTTTGTTTCTAGTCCCTTCAACAGCTGGCTAGTGTGATTAGGATGAACAGTTTGCTGTATTAGGTGTAAACACAGCTTACTAGCTTTAGGATACCCCACTAATCTGAGTTAGGCATTAGATAATTGTCACCTAACGACTCCTTGTAGTTCATTATTTTGTGTGCTCAGCCTAGCAGCTCCAAAGATGTCCTTTGGCAACTTGAGACATACGGTCTCCCTTTTTACCAGGAAAACGTCAGCACCATGAAACCAGGGGCCAGCTAGTAGGTGTTCATGGCCTAATTAGGCCTTTGCCCAAGTCAGTTTCCTCGTGTTCTCCTTTTTATGAACACTCCCAAGTTAGCTTGTTTGCCAGAAGTGTTCAAGAAAGGCCTTGCAAGGCACATGTAAATGTTAGTATCCAAAACCCCCTTTAGACGGGTTGCTTAAGATACTTCGAATGAAGGAGGGAGGTTCTATTTTATACTTTTCTATCAAGTTTTGATGGGGAGCCTTTCCGTGAGGTTATTGTCTTGTCAGTTGCAGTCATAATTGGGGCTTATTTATCCCAAATGTATGGGATCTTGTTAGTTGCCCTACCCATGGACTTGACGTTCTCGCAGTTGATAGACGAGCTCATATGGGCTAGAACCAATAAAGGTAGTCGCCTAGTATTTGGACAGGTATATATGGGAGAAATAAGGTTATATGAGTTTACATTAAAATTAATTGGATGGCGTACAGACTTATTCTAGCTATGCATTTACGAGTTTGTTTATTATGAGCATTTAGCTTAATAACTTTAATGTGAACCTATTTCAGTGCAGGAGCTGCCTGATTAAAACCTTTGAATCTATTATAGATGCCTAGTTCCCCTTTTTGTAGGAATTATCTACTCAATGTTGACAGTCTGATTAAGTCAATTATATGCTTTCTAATATTACCTCATAAAGTTCCATTAATATAGGCATTAACCCAGTGAATCAGACAACCTGTTGTTTGAGTGCTAGGTAGCTCTCAAATTATTAGTACTAACTAAAAATTGATATTTATAATGAGCCTAATTAATTGTCCATAACAGCTTCCCTTCTCAACTACTTGTTCAATTTTATTGTATAATGTTGTATACTCAGAGATTCACCACGAGAACCATCAAAGGGTAACTTCAATTGTATGTAACTTTTTATATGGTCATTAAAATATTGTATGCCTTGTAATTGTTCTCTCAATCATAACACCCCCCTTAGTGGAGGTGTGTGTTCATGATAGTTTTTAGAAAACGATTATAGTTTAAGATGTACTATATTGAGCTAATCAGACCACCTTTTTCAGGGAGATCCAGATCATAAAGTTTTTTTAACGTGTTACATCTATTCCATAATAATTCCGTATTTTTTCTTTCCTCAGATGCTCGCAAGTATGTTTGTAAATCGACTAATGGGTCATATTTCCAAGAAAGAATGAATGAGCCTGTACTGAACGTAAGACCTCGCAAAATAACTCTATTTCAATCTGCTGATTGTTATGAGGTTCAGTATGCAACCTTACAGAAGCGAGTTGCTTCTACCGGAAGCATTATTAGACATCACGGTGAAGAGCCGGTCATGAACATAGCGCCCGAGGAAACTTTACTGCCGTTTAGTTTATCTGGCTAATCGTGGATTTGGTGTCACGGCGAGAAATATACGTCTTGATTATTTTCTTGTGGGAATGAGCAACTTATATATGCACATTATTTTATTGAATAAATTACTAGTCAAAGGTGTTTAGATTAAGATATTAAAGTAAATCTAAGTATTGAAACTTGTCCTTGTTCCCTTTTATGTCACTAAAGAAAAATGATCCGATTCGCCTCTGTCTACCATACACTATTGTGAGGATTTATTCTGTTCACATAACCATTGATCACATGGTACACATTAAACCAAATAAATATTTTTCACGTTGTCTTCCAACGCTTGTACGTAAGTCATCATTAGATGAGATCAATAACACCAACATTAAACTTATCAAAGGGATAACTAGCGTTCCACCATATTGTGCTTCTTTAAATACCAGCAAGACAAATAAAGACACATACCCAGTTAACAATTCTGAAAACTTCATGATATATAGTGTTATTTTAGCACCATGTTTTACTACATCAGTGGTTCCTCAACGGTTCGGAGTGATAGGATGACAAGTGTGGCGGCAAGATGCCAATCTAGGATTTAGAGACAACATTGAGAATTGTATTTCTGAAAGTATGAAGAGTTCAAATTTGTCATTCAAGTTGATGATTTGAGTTATATTAGGGGAAAAGCACAGTTGCTTTTCTATACCAAATTCACAATAAATAAATTCATTTATAATGATGAAATAATCACATACTATTATGTTACAAGAAGCTTAAAAAACAATCAAAAGGGTAAGATAGTTTTCAAACTCTTATGATTATTTCTAAAATGTTGAGATTTCATAAGATTATTGCATTGAAATTTGTAAGGGTGAGCCCCACCTATGATAGAGAATGCAAGAATCTTGGTATCACTTATCAAACATAAAAATACAATGTAATCAAAACTCACTGTTTTTTAATATAGAGAGGCAGTAGTCCATAAGACTATAATTGATTATTTTAAATTGGTTCTTGGTAAGCCCATATGCGTTTTGAACTTCATCAAAGTAAAACCATTAAAGGCGTGATAATCTGCTCAACTTTGCAAAATATGAAATAAGAACATAAAATGACTACTTATGTACATTGAGTTTTAATGGCTGTATCGGGGAAATGTTTTAAAGTAGCTTTGGAACTGAATAACAAATTGAGAGCACTATTGGAACAAGATGGGAGCCCGTTGTCCCACCAACTGGATAAGAATGACTGGTGCGCAAAGATAGCATAGGTGTCCGATATATTTTCCTGATTGAATGTGATCAATCTCAATATGCAAAGCCATGATTACAATATACTAACGACCACAGAAAAACTAAATGCATTAAGAAAATCTTCATCTCTGGCTAAGAAGACACAACCTCTAAATTTTATGTTTTCCATGCTCTAAGTGTTTCCACTTATAAAACGTTTTAAAACTAGCAATAAGTTATAACACTTCAAACAAAAAATCTTTCGACACCGGTGGAAAAGATTAATCAGTACTTCCAATATTTGTCTACAGAAATAATCGACTGGGTTAGAGATCCCGTTGTGCATTCAAACTGTTTAGATCTGGCAATAGGTGAAGAGGTTGAATCGGCCTGTATTTCGAGTGATCGCACCTTGAAATAGAAACATGGGAGTATGCCACTGGATTCTTTTTGGATGTACAACCATAAACAGTTTCCGCACATCTCTTAAAAAGACATGTGGTGAACAGGGATTTTCATCTCTGAAAAATATCAAATACCTTATTTATGTTGATGAGAAGATGAGAGTTTGTTCATCTTAAATTATACCTAAAAATAAATGAGATTTCCGAACAATAACATGATAACACCTCTAATTTTAAATTTTGCAAATGAATCATGTTTTGGTGTAGCTGCAAATTTTATAATTTGTGGATGTCTGATGATTATAATATAGAGTAGTTTGGTTCTATGTTATGATTAAACCACTGCTAGAAGTTGATATTTTGTTTTTGATTGTATTTATCATTGGCGTCGCGTCAGGGCAAGCAAGGCAAGCACTGCTTGCCTTTACTGGAAGATAAGTAATTATATTAGTTAATGTTTGAAAAATATTCTTCAAGCACCAATGTGTTTTAAAGTAATTTTCCCACACATGCCAGTAATCGTATCATGCATGCAAGACGTGCACTAGTCCATTATATCGTGCTTGAAATTCTATATTTTTCCGTCTTTCATCCCATAGCTCTACCTATTGTAGTACTTATTTGTGACGTCATAGATTTAGGAGGACAAGAAGGAGAAGAACGGTGGGTCTCCGGTAGGAATGCAAGCAACGAAATTGCGACTTCACAACAACCGAAGCTATGCCCGAAGGTTGACGACTACAAACGAAAAAACTAAAAGATACTATTGCTTACCCCTCTCTTGACCTTTCAAAACACAAACGTGACAAAAGTAGAAATTTAAAGGGGTGGAAATAGAACTAGGGATGCTTTCCGTGAAAGGGGAGAATGGACCAATTACTGACCCCCACCCGTGCCAACACATCTGTTGTGTAGTTAATTGTAGCAGGTCCTTTTACAGGCATTTTAAAAAACTGTGTAAGCTTGTGGCAACGATCCCGGCAACAACATTATCAGTTGAGAGATAATTTTCAACATCAAAAATAGTAAAAAGATATTCCAGAAATAATATGGGACAAAATACACTCTCTGGTTTGGCACTTAATTCAATTGAAAAGGGTCTACTTTTTAAATTGATTCAAGGAGTAGACTTCCACGAAAAAGTCATAGCAGAGTTCGTAGAAAAGTATAGGAGGATGAACTTGACTTACAAACAATAGAAAACAAATATGGTGAGTAAAATATCAGTGATATAGGCCTACGTATATAAAAATTCCTTTAGTATTTAAAAATAATCAAATACACCAAATATGCTGAGGGTTGCAATACAAGTGAAAATTAAAAAATATATTTTTTTATTACTTATAACTTAATGTAATTAATTAACACACAATGTAGTTGGTAAACATTTTAATTTAAACATAGGATGATTTTATGTATACTTAATTTAAAAATGGTCAGCTTTAGAGGAAGCGGAACTGAGGTGGGAAACACTAGGGGAATATCTCCTCACTTGTTAAAATAAAGGGGTGCAAGATATGTTCTTTCCACCTAATCCCACATCCTTTTGGATATGTGTTATATATATATTCTTCTAATGTACTCTATGTAAATCACAGAACAGAAGGACGCCCAAAACCACAATTATCATAAAAAAAACTCTAAATAGCTTCTTGAAGTATATAATTTAAAAAAAAATCCGTAGGGAGACCCCGAACACCCTCCGCACCCCCGTTCCCAGCTTGCCTAAGAATTTTGGTTACGAGACGCTACTGGTATTTATTATGAAGAGAAAATTTTGTGTGGAAAGAGCAAATTTTAATTCTAAAATTGTGGTTCAAAGAAACAAGTTTGAGAACCACTGTACTACCCGTTAGGATTACGCCTAATTAGTAAAAAAAAACAACTGTATTTTAAGCATAAATTTACCATAGCTATTTTTTTTTTAAACTAACTATTTCACCAACAATGGTGGTTGAAATGTTTGTCTCAACTAGTTTACTATACAGTGATTGTATTTAATTCCTTTTGACTAATACATTTTTATAACTATGAACAAAATATATTTATGTAGATTTGGAAACTCTACCATGTATAGATTTCAATATAACGTTTATATAGGTCATAAGATTTAGTTCTAGCATCTTGTATTAAAGAGAAAATGATAGAGTTTCAGAAAAAATTATTAATCAAAAAGTTGAATTTCTTAGATATTTTAAATCCCCAACTCCCTTAAAGATAATATTATACAAACAACAAAAAGTAATGAATCCAATAATATATACATATATATATACATATATATATACATATATATATTATTGGATTCAAATGAGAGTATATTTCAACATATATATATATATATATATATACATAGAGAGAGAGAGGTTGAAATATACTCTCATTTGAATGGAGAAAGAGAGTGAAACCATCAAGGAAATAAACGAGCGGATGCAATTCAAACCCCGACATTGCAGTCATCGGTAAACTAGACTAGCCGATATTTATGGGTTATATATATATATTATTATTATTAGCACCGCGTCTTACTACCGTTCGGGTTATACGCACTTACGCTAATGTGTAATGGTAGGGTGATTGTGAGATGAAATGAAGGACCTACAGTTTAACGTGGAATCCGAACCACGGTGGAGGCCTGGCATTCCCCACATTCTATATATATATAAATCAATAATTATTTAGTAACTAATTTCGTATCACGTCTGACCTGAAAACTTAGTGTATACTACATATAATCATATGTTAAAGTAGATCATTACGCGCAGTCATGTACGCAATTTCACTTTTGCTGGTGAAGAGAAATTATTGACAAATATTTCTTATGACTTGTCAAATGATTAACGCTGATAAATCTTACTTTTTGTATGTTAGAATCATGACCGCAAGGTTAAAAAATATTGTGAAGTATGAACATTAAATAGACTGTAGTTAAAGTAGATGTATAAAACCCTTTAAACACTGTGTGAATCCTGAATGTTTAATACTACCTCATTGCACTGTCAAAAAGAGTATAAAACTACTATTTCTATTCTTAATTGCAAATAGATACTATGGTACAATTGTAAACATGATGTTAGATATTAAAACTTAAGTATATATTATATACATATATATATATATATATTAGCATTAGGCAACTCCTGTATTTAAATGTTGAGCATTTAATCATAATGTTCATGATTTCCAAATGGATGTATAAGAATGTTTTTTATATTCCAGAATAAAGTGAGAAAAGTTTTTACAAAATATCATAATAGTTTTACTTTCTGTTGTAATAATATAGTTAATCCACCCCTTTAATTGTTTATATTGGAATAACTTGAATATTAAGGTTATGTATATTATTAAATACTACTTTTTTTTATAGCCTGTAAAATTACAAGTTATTTGTATTGCAAAATCTCACTGTCCTTGTCTTACTACATAGATAGGTGCCTTCAAAGGAAGTGATGAAGGTAACGAGTTTGCATTATGGAAGCTTCTTGAAATAATAATATTGTTCGGTGTTGTTGAAAACCACAACATATGGCCCAAGTTTTTTCTGAAACGTGACACTGTCAGGACATGTCGTATATCGGTCATGAATTCCCTTTGAGCTTGTATAAAATACAGCCATCTCGTAAGTTTAAATACTTCTCCCTCCATCAATTGCTTGTGTGGTATTGTTAATGCAACTTACGTAAAATTATTACACAGTTGGTTCAATAAATACAAAATAATACAACTCTTATACGCATAAAAGACTGTATAGAATTATTAATAATTATAGACCTGAGCTAGCAACGACATAGGCACGATACGATCATGAAAACACTCCTAATATTGAACACTACAGATTGGACCAGCAAGATGAAACATCAATAATTTCATATCGTCATGAAAGCAATATGAGGTATAATATGATCGCATCCTCTTTAACGAAGGCCTCCAACTAGTAAAGCCATTGCGATGTAACTTCTTTCAGCCTGAAAGGTAGGAATCTTACATTCCAATGTTCCATTTTGGCGTATTTTTTTATTAAATAAAGCCATAGTGTAGTACGTCAAGGTAAGACTGATACCTTTTAGGGTAGAGGAAGTGTAACTTTGGCATGGTTTTTATTAATTAGAGCCATAGTGTAGTACATCAAGGTAAGACTGTTACCTTTTAGGGTAGATGAAGTGTACCTTATCTAAACTAAAATTGATTTTTTTCCCCAAAACGTATTACTACCAGCTATACATATTTAATCACCCTAATTGGGCAGAGATGAAGAAGGTAATAGTTAAACAAAATGTATTCACTTATTCACGGAAGAAGAGTAGGAAACTGTTCGGGAAAAGACCACAATCTATATCGATCACTGAAAAACTGGACTAGAAGAGCTTGACGTTTAGTTCACGTGTCTTTCAATGTCGATAGCAGCAAATCTAGGTTTGCAAAACAACCTTTGACTTTTACGAGATAAGACAAGGTCTACATCTATTACAAGGTGCCTTTAGGGTGTTATTTTCCGAACCGTACTTTCTCATCCCCTCTTTTAAACAATAGTGATGTAGGCCTATTTCCTTAGTTTAAAGTAGCCTTTTTTCTTTTAAATTTTTGGGTACTGCCGTTCGAAAATATCCCATGGGAGCCAGATAAGGCGTCGTTTAAATGGTTATCAATACACCCTAAAGTGATTTTTTTTTTAATATTTGTATTTTTAAACAGGATCAATAAAATAAATATTATGAAATGTAATTACATATTATAAATGAACATTGTTAGGGTACGTGAGCTTACAGCAAAGTAGTGAACTAATCTAGAGATAAAAGTGTGCATTGAACCATATTGAACATTTATTGACTTGATTAAAAACATTTGTATTTAAATCACTTATATTTCAGATCGTACTAAAACTTATTTATTGTCACCTTACCCCAGTCGTCCCGTACGCATAGCTATTGCAGTCCAATTTTCATAAGAATGACCTTTAAAAGACTACAAATGTAATCTATTTGGTCAGGATTGATAGCATTTTAGTTATTTAGCTATTTTACAGGTAGAACTCTTGATTGATATTATCTAACAATTATGACAGCTATGACTTGGCTAGGAATGAGTGAAATTAGATTTAATACATTTTTCTAGCTGTCAGATAAGGAAGGACCTTCCTATAAAAAATTTGCATTATAAAAAATGAAGTCATTGATAGAAATCATTGGTACTTAAGCGATGTTAAAAAAAAAAGAACAACACAGTACGGTTCTGCCCAAGTTCGTGTCTTACAGTTTAATAAATAACTAAAATGAAGTAGCCGAAGGTGGCGAGGAATTAAAACGAAATCGTGAATGTGTTGGTAAGCGTGTTCGGCTAATTGGGTAAGAAGGAAGTGTAACGGAGGACAACCTTGGAGAAGACCTTGCTGCTGTACTCTGGGCGCCATGGAGGTTGTGTGCACCTGTACAAACCAGAGCTTCAGGTGGCAAAGACCGGTTCCAGCGGGGGGGAAGGTGCTTCAAACCAAAGCTACGGCTCGGGGTGGGAGGGGGAGGGCGGTTAATCAACCAAGCAACTTTCCCTCTCACCCCTCCCTTCCACGTCCCTCATCTAGCTACTTACCCAATATGTATGCTCACGTGCGAAATTGAGTTTTTCTAAGACAAATGAGCAAGAGAGTTCATAACTATAGTCAAATCACCACAAGACTGAACACTTTGTTAACCATCCCAACTTTTTTTTTCACCACGTATTAGTACCTGTTCAGGTTTTAAGCATGAATTAATTACGCTAAGGTAGACTTTTAGAGGAAATGTAATCGCATTTGAGCACAGAGAGGGTGGGTAATGTAGGAGAAAGTCACTATCAGCAAATCTGACTCCAATTTAAGCCACGATCTTCCCTTCCTCATCAAACTATTTTAACATAAGAGTGACGCGTTATACCATGTGACAACGATGCAGGTGATCCCAAAATGATTTGGAAATATTTACTGAGCTTATAATCCAAACCCATCTGCTAAAAAGAAGCACAAAAAACCTTTTTACTGCAATTAGAATATTAGAGGCTTAATAGGAGTACTTTATCTGTCACCTTTGACGGAGGGTTTCAATTATGACAGCTTTAAGATAAATATGGTAACCTTTTGTAAATGCTGTCTACCCTACCTTATGTTTTTATGCTCTTAATATATGTTCTTCCTATCCTTTTTCCCAAGGCATCCTATCACCAATCCTGGCTAACTTATACATTTATTATTGCACTAAGAGAACAGTACTGAGGAAAGTATAACTTAGTTCAAATGTACCTGATGGAGGAATAGTGGAAACATTTATAAAACATTACTCTCAGTAGCCTACACCCATCCAAGATTTGAACCTTGACATTCATGTAACTGGCAAACCATATTATATGACCATAAGCGGGGCAAAGGATTCTGGGCCTATAATTATCAGACAATAGAGTGTGCACAACATCCACATCAAGCTGCATATTATAGTCATAGAAACAATCCAGATATAACCTACTTGTCTACTATGTTTTAAATTATGAAATATTTCAACACACGGTAGAATAAGTCATGTATCCTTACACACTAAACCCACATCGGTGGTCACGCCGTTTAAATGTTGAGCTCATTTAGTCTATTTACAGAGAGGTTGGGGTCAAGATCCTGGCTAGTTTTAGTGAATAATGAATATACATTTTCCTAAATTCTGAAAATTGAAAAATGACACCTGGACACGGGAATCGAACCGGGACCTCTGGCTTAGTACGCCAATGCTCTAACCACTGAGCTATCCAGGATTTGTCTCGTGCCCTGGGTCATTCTTCACTCATATTTTAAGGCAGAGTCTATGATGGACTTAGCGGAAATCGTCGGCTACAAATATGTGATTATATTAATATCACGAACCATCGGATAACGCAGCCATCTGCGACTCGGTAGTTGGCATTATGCTGCCATTTGTAGCCGACGATTTCCGCTAAGTCCATCATAGACTCTGCCTTAAAATATGAGTGAAGAATGACCCAAGGTACGAGACGAATCCTGGATAGCTCAGTGGTTAGAGCATTGGCGTACTAAGCCAGAGGTCCCGGGTTCGATTCCCGTGTCCAGGTGTCATTTTTCAATTTTCAGAATATGATATCTAGGTGGAGTAATCCAACTAATAAGCATAAATAATAGCTCTGGCTATTAATTCTTAATTTTCCTAAATGTTTATCACTCAACTTTCACTAAAATGTGTCGCGCATTTCCTATTTAATTCTACCTTTCTCATCCCTACTCCACTAGCGTTATTGCTATATATTAGAACGTCAATGTATCGAACAGAAGAGACCAAGAGTAGTTCGGATTGGAAAAGGAACAAATAACCAACATTTCATTGAAATTTGAGGGCAGATTTTTTTTAATATCTGCTTAATTTAGAGCCCAATTTTAAGAACCAAAATATCGTTTCATGTTTAATTTTATGATTTGATTAAGTTAAATAATTTAATTTCAATCACTAATTTATTAGTTATTTTTCTCTAATCAAAGGTTCAGATTATTTACTACGATATTTTGATCATTTATGTCAGTTTTTATGATTTTAAAACATTAGTTAAACATTATAAATGTTTAAATATTTTCGTTTAAAATGTTTAGCAGAACCAAATAATAACATTATATTATGGTGTTATAGAGAATTATCAAAATAGCTCTAAGTATTTTAAAAATTCTTGGTTAATCAAAAACACCCTTTAGAAAAATAATCTGTTTTCCTAAATAAATATTTTTTTATAATTATTTATAAAAAATTACTAATGTATGACAGTGTCTCTAAGTGTGTATCTGTATGTGTCCCAGTCGAACAATTTCGAAAATATATATTATATAAAATATGAATTTATCCCCAACAAAAATGGATAAAAAAAATTTTAGCACCCCATCTTACCGTTCGGGTTATATGCTTATTTACTAGTTATACGTATGGTTTTAGGAATGAATGAAGATTATATTTAGAGGAAGTGTACCCGCGCTTGCTGTGGGGAGAGTGGAAAAACCTTTTGGAAAAAACTTCTTACCTCAAGACCCGATTTTTGTCGATTTAAACCCAGCGGGTCAACGGATTTTTCTTAAGAGATAAAAATCTGTGGCACTACTTCATTTGGAAGGAAAGACCGTCAATTTCATGTCAAATTTTGGCATGCAAAAGAACCCTGGAAGGTATGTGAAAATACCTTTCCCGACAAAATTGGTAGGACCTTTCTCTCTCGCTCATAGAACTTATCGTCTCATATAATCAGTTTGTTCGAAAATTCATGTAAAATTTTTCAAATAAATATAAACATTAAATATCAACTATTTTAACTAGAAACTGGTAATAATAAAATAGCAAAATAGTGTGAATATTTCTTTGAACCTAGATACAAATAATTGTTATTTAAAGTTTTAATTTCAAAATATGAAGGTAATAATATGTTAATTTAAATATCACGTCTGACCTGAAAAACTTAGTGTATACTTACGGTGACCATACGTCCCGAAAAAATCGGGACCGTCCCGATTTTAAGGGCTGTGTCCCGGCGTCCCGAATAACGACCAAAATGTCACGAATTTCTGACTGATGAAAAAAGTTTCTACAGTAAAGTAAAATATCTCGAATTTAAATGTTACTTTTATTGAGAGTATATGAATAAACTCCGTGTGTTTTTGCCTTTGCACGGTGGCGGTGGTGGGGTGGGTGGTGGGGCGGCTGGTTCCTACCCCTCTGGATTAACAAATGTTATTCAATGCACATAGATTTTATATACGGAATTTAAAAATGGCAGCTTTTATAAGTCACAAATAGACATCCAACTTAAAATTAAATCATTGAATCAACTGAAAACGAGTAGAATTAGAAAATGAACAGAAAAACATCATAATTTTTAATAGCCTATCATATTTTTACAAAATATAATTTTCTCAAAACTCTTATTATTTAAACTTTAAAATTATTGTTACTGTGTGCCACTTAGTCTTAGAGATTGAGATGAGTCCACTAGCTTTGACTAACATTTTTCACGTAGCCCATATTTCTTTAAAGCTATGACATATTATTGGAATTTATGTTTTTAAAATTACTAAAAATAAAAAATCTTGGAATATGTTTGTTCTTAATTATGCTTAACCCTTATGCTTATGTACTTATGCTACTTTTGAAAAATGTTGCCAAGTTTCCCGATTTTCACTGTCAGAATTATGGTCACCGTATGTATATTACATATAGTCGTCTATTAAAGTAAGATCATTACGCGCAGTCATGTACGCAATTTCACTATTACCGGCGTAGAGAAATTCTTGGCAAATATTTTATGACTTGTCAATATTTTATGATTCAATGATAACGCTGATAAATCTTACTTTATGTATGCTAGAATCATGACCTCAAGGTTAAAAAAATTTGGTGAAGTATGAACAATAAATATATGGTAGTTAAAGTAGATGTATAAAACCCTTTAAACATTGTGTGAATCCTGAATGTTTAATACTACCTCATTGCACTGTAAATGAAAGTACGTCCATTAGAGGCAAGGAATGCGCGGCAAGACGCAGCAAGTACCATGCCAGTAAAGTCTCGGGAATTTTGAAGACGCCGTGCCATGCGTTTAAGGTGGGAGGTGATTGCCATTCACTCGAATACTTTAAATTATTGCCTGGTGAATGGTCAGAAAACTTGTTTTCACTCATCTACCCTCTGTGCCATCCACTACCTATTTCTTGGAAGGACGTTCTTCCTTCACAATAGGCAACAACAACCCTATGACAGAATGTCTCAAGCGCTGTTGCCACTTTTCAGAACATTCAGACACGAAAAAAGAGAATGTTGAACTTTGTATGTATTTTAATTTTCAGCGTTTGGAAAAAAAAAAAAAAACGTGTCTTCTTACTCCAATTAGGTAGGGATGAGGAATGAAGCATTTTAGAGGTAGTTTATCCGCATTTACATGGAAGGAAATTGGGAAACTATTAATGAAAAACACATTCTCAGTAGACCTGACCGGAATTCGAACCCCGATCTCCCCATCACCAGTAAGCCAGACTAACACGAGAGTGATGCCTAGACCAATCGGCCAATGAAGCGGGGTTTTCGACATTTGAAATGACACATTACACTTAACCAAATTGTAAATCTTTGTTACATACAATAACCAAATTAAGTAGTCGATTAATTTTGTTTAGCCCACGTCTTAACTAATTCAGGTTATACACCTATATAATAAATGGGTTAGGAATTAGGAAGGCTTAATTTAGATAAAATGCACCCACATTGTGTGGAGGGAGAGTGGAAAACAACTTGCAAAAAACCAACATGAGATTAGCGCGTTAGATGACGCGGCCACCGAAGAGGGTAGTTAAATGTTGAATAATGGATACTAGCCAAATGGGCAATAAGATGTGATAAAAAAAGTAGAATTTAATACATACAACAAATCCATTCTGTACAAATACACAATGTAGTTTTCAACTTTTCTTTTAACATCACATATGTTGAATAAATCAAAAGGATGTTCCTTTTTTAACGAACCTGTTTAGGTAATCGAGTGGTCTATGTGTAACACTCGCAATATATTAGACTGCCGATGACAAGGAGATCGGGGTACAAATCCTGGTTGGATGTATTGAGGTTGTGTTTTTACAAAATGCTTTAACACCCACACCCCCTCTAAAAAAATTCAGAAACACTCCCTCTAAATTCAACCTTTCTCATTCCTAGCCATTTGCGAAATTTGTTCATATGGTTATAAACCAATTGAGTAGAAAATGTGGTTTCAAAATTTAAATTAAAAATTACAATTCACAGGAAATAAACACAGGGATTTTGGCTTCGCGTGCCACAGCTCTACTATCTGGCCATCCTGGCTTTTCTCGTATTTGTGGACATCTTTTACTATTTGATGTGTTGAGTCTAGTAAAGTTATGGTAACTAGTAAAATTAATATTAATTATTCATTATTACATTAAATTGAGATCAGTCATCTATGGTGATATTTTAGTGAAATAAAATAATAAATAGAAATATGTCATAACTTCCTAACTAATTTGTAGATATCGACCAAAATTGGATCACACATACATCCGCCGGTTTTGTGTTTGATCTCCCTTAGGAGTGCCTTTTTAGAGGCAAGAATATTCAAGGTAAAATAATGAATTATTCTGTGTAAGTTTAAAGCTATACAAGTATCACATTTCTACTAGCTGCACTGAATAAATGTAATTAATGATCCTTATTCTGACAAGCAAGATATTAAAACCTAATGTGTAGAAACTAGTATAAAGTATTTTGGAACATTATAAAAGATTGGTGGCGAAAATGAACAAACAATTTATAGCATTCCAAAAAACTTGGAAAGTATATACTACTCATATTAGATCATATTTAATGTATTATGAAATTTTTCATATCAGCTTAGGTGTCCAAAATTTGGTAAAATATTCATTTTAAAATATTTGATATGATTTCAACCTAACTCTGTAAATACACATTCCTTTGAGACAAATATATTATTTTGATTTTTATCCTGTGGTGGCATATTTTAATCCTACCAAGTGGGTTTGTCAAAATTTGGCAAGCATTTTAGAGGGGGTAAATAATCCTTCGATTCGAATCTAATTACACTTAGTTGGTAAATAGTATTATCTTAGAACGTAGTTCATTAATTATTATTTTGTCCAAAGTCCAATTTTTTAATAAAACGCAAAGTTTTTTGGGATAGCCTTTTTTTTTCAAATAATAAGTTTCACATCATTTTAACGAAATCATGTAAGTCATCTTGGAATCAAAAATATATACCTACCTATGTAACCTGCGTACAGTTCCATATTAACGATTACTAAATTAGAGCATTTCAAAAAACCACTCTTTATTATCAAAATTATGTCACGCAAAATGGTTACATTAGTTTTGTAACCTATATTTACTGAGTCACCATTGACCAACCTAATGTTTTAGTTAGACCATTTTAACCAAATTTAGTATACACATATAATAATAATTATTATAATTGTTACTATTACTATCAAGGGTCATGTCTTATTACAGGCCAATTCCTTTTGTCAGTGAACCTAGACCGCCAATGCGCCCTGTCCTCTGCCTCCTCCTTCAACTCCCAGAATTGTCTCCTTCAAGTCATCTAATATTTGAATCCTCCTCCTTCCTAAGCTCATCTTTCCCTCAACCTTGCCTTCTATGACGTTGTGTAAAAGAAAGTTCCTCCTATGGATGTGTCCGATCCAGTTTGCTTTGTTCCAAAGAATCACACCCAAAATGGTTCTCTCTCACCCAGTCTTCTTAGGACTTCTTTATTCACCACCCTGTCTATCATCTTATCTCTTCAATTATTTTCTAAATTTCTTCAATTATTTATTTTCCATCTATTTGAGAGTCCAATACGTCTATAAAATTTAAATATATTAATAACACATTCAAATGGTTTTCCTGGAATTTCATATTTTGAGCAATAATGTTCAATGCATAAAGAGTGATTTGATTGAATTTCACTAAAGCATTGAATATCTTACATAATCAGTGGTAAATCCTGTATTAGTAAACAATATGATTTTGTCCCTCCTGTCCATAATAACTGGTCTAATAGTGTAAGAGTTAAGAGGTATATTATATATCTTTCAACTAAAGTAATACTTCAACAATTCCTTGAAAATGAAGAAAATATATAATAGTAACTATTGGTTTTACCATCGCGTTTTAAGCTTAGCCTAATAACGTGTGATTTAAAGAATTTCTACAAATTTATTTTATATTATTATTTATACTGCTCATACGACTAAAAATATTTGTACAACTGAACTACTACTATACATTGAATTTGGTTGATTACTGATATCATAATAAAAGGCCTCTTTTTTAACCAAAATACTACTGAATAGAAGGATACGAGTAGGAAAAAAGGCCTCTAAAAAGGACCTTCCAATCAAAATCAGTCAACTCTCTCTATGGGAATTTGCAAACCTAATTATATTTTATATTCTACCAACTTGTTTGAATTCAAAGTAGAGCTATGTTTTATAAATATAGTAATATTCTATAATAATTTTACAAATATTTAAATTAATATAGCTCACCCACAAACTATACATTTATAACACCTTTTGATAGTACTTAGTATTTACACGAATGGATGCTTTAATGGTTTTTTCTTTCGTGAAGTAAAGGTGTTTTGCACTTCTATTATAGATTAGGATCCAAACATTTAAGTTTTCTTGGAACTATTCTAAG
The DNA here is from genome assembly GCA_033556935.1 of Timema podura. Taxonomy (NCBI): domain Eukaryota; kingdom Metazoa; phylum Arthropoda; class Insecta; order Phasmatodea; family Timematidae; genus Timema; species Timema podura. The sequence goes on from JAVRXN010000010.1 coordinate 31,687,275, forward strand.
TACAGTTTCTGGCAACACGCACTCCTTATTTTTTTAAAACTTTTGGAGCAATTAATCCTTCGTCATCTTTCTCTATTCCTTCTATGAAAAGAGGTGTTTTCTCATCAATGAAGACAACTAAATAGCATTTGTCCACCTGAGCTATGTGTAGCTGTCCCTGAACCTGAAATACACTAATTTAAATCTGGTGATATAAAGTTTTTATTAGATGTGGGAATATAGAATATAGTTTTTCTAAATTAATAATACATTGTAAACTATTTATAGAAAAAGAATTGTGATACTGAAAACAACTGTTATCAATGTGTTAGGGATGAGGAAGATTAAACTTAGATGAAGTGTACCCACAGTTGCGTAAAGGGAGAGTGAAAAGCCATTTAGGGAAAAGTATCTTCAGTAAACCCAACAGGGACTGAGCCCCAATCCCCCCACCATCGGCATTCTAGTATATTGCGGGAGTGATGCCTTAGGGCTTAGACCATCCGGCCACCGAATATTGCGCCCGAAAAGCTATTGAAGATTGTGTCGGGGGTGTTTTAGTCCAAAAAGTTTTTGAAATTTGTGCAGGAGGTGTTCTATTCAAGACCTTACCAAACAAATTTTGTGTTTAGGTGCAGAGGTAGGGGGGCTATGAATGTTGAATACCTCTAAAATAGTGGTTCTCAACCTTTTTCAGCTGACGCCCCCCTTGGTAGGTAGTCAAATTCCCTCCCCCTACTTTTTGAGATGTTATAAATAGATATTAAAAAATTTTGTTTTCTAGTCACGTTATTTTACACAAAATTCAATGTATTACTGACAGCATAATGGTACAAAAGTATCACTGAAGGTTAATGTGATGGTTGAGACTTTTATTTTCATCGGTTCTTGAATATTGTGTTCAGGCCTACTTATTGGGTCTTATCTACTCTGGAAAAGGGGTTTAAATAAAATATGTCTGGTCTTATTAGCTAATTTTTACGTTATTTCCCAATTGTTCCATGCGTCGCCCCCCCCTTCCCGGTGAGTTTTCACGCCCCCCAGGAGGACGCGAATTTCAGGTTGACAACTACTGTTCTAAAATCTATTTGTAATTTTGTAGTTTTTATATGAAAACTAAGAGGCAAAGGCTTAAAAATAATAAAAGTGCTATAAATGTTATTAAAATAAAATAAATGGTACGGCACACCGCACAGACTTTCTCTCTCTTTCTATAAACTCGTAAGATTTCTGAACGGAATAATGTACATTGTATCATCACCACTCCACATAAGAACACGCATAAAATAATATACAATGATATATAATCAATGAGAAAAGAGGCGCATCTTTGTCCACCTAAGAACATTTCAAACAGTTTAATGTCTTCCACAAGGGTCAAAACTTCGTATTAAAATTTCGATTTCTGGTTAAAATTTTAACATTTTAAAAGGTGTTGCAGATCTTCAAGTCATCGCATTGATATTTAATTATTCATTTATACATTTTGACTAATAAAAAATGTAAATATTGACTATTGAGTCTAAAATGGAGATAGATCATTGCTATGCAAACATTTCTCCTAAGAGATTTAAGGAAAAATAACATACTTTTTTAGATACTTATATTTAATTACTCTATGGCATTGGAGTATTATTGCGTTAAGACTTAAGTAGTATATGTTTACAACTAAAGCTCACAAAATTGTATTAATATATTTGCAAATATCTCAGAAACTGCTGTTTTTATTAAAATATATGTCAAATAAAAGTTTTTTATTTCTAATAGTCCTACAATTTTTCAATGATAAGTTGTTTAGTTTCTCCAATAGTTGTGGAGATACGAAAATTAACGCTTCTGTAATGTACCCTAAAAATCATTTTCATAGGAAAATGAAAATAGCGAGTTTATTTATAATCTTAATCAACGCCTAGATACGAATTTTAATCAAAATCGTTCAAGCAGATTTTGAGAAAACCAAATTTTTCTCTTTTCGTCCTTCAGTAAACTACCCTTAATTTTAAGTTTTTATAGACACACAGAGAGACGGCATTGCAAAGACTATTTTTTAGGGTTCGGGGGGTCATGAGACGTCGACATCCATCAACATTTCAGGTTAGTTTTTTTTTACGGTCGCAATACTTAAACTTTAATGTCCAAAAAGTTAAAAAAATTCATATAATTGCGTATATATTTAAAGTTATTGATTTTATAAAAATCTGTTTCGGATAAAATATCTGTATTATAAATATATATACATATTTGTAATGCTAAGTAATTTCATATCTCAAATAGTTTCGGAGCTATTTTAAAAAATGTTAATTTACGCATCAGACCGGAGCCCTAAAAGCCATTTTGCCGAAATATTGAGGGTAGCCATTTTGTTTGGAATATTTATTAATGTTTATAAATGAAATTTAATCAAAATTGTTAGAGCCGATTTTGAGAAAATCGACTTTTTCTCTTTTTGCCCTTCAGTAAACTACCCTTAATTTTAAGTTTTAATAGACACACAGACAGACGGCATTGCAAAGACTATTTTTAAGGGTTCGGGGGGTCATGAGACGTCGACATCCATCAACATTTCAGGTTAGTTTTTCTTACGGTCGCAATACTTAAGCTTTAATGCCCAAAAAGTTAAAAATACATATATAATTGCGTATATATTGAAAGTTATTAATTTTATAAAAATATGTTTCGGATAAAATATCTGTATTATAAATATATATACATATTTGTAATGCTAAGTAATTTCATATCTCAAATAGTCTCGGAGCTATTATAAAAAATGTTAATTTACGCATCAGACCGGAGCCCTTAAAACGATTTTGCCGAAATATTGAGAGTAGCCATTTTGTTTGGAATATTTATTTATGTTCATAAATGAAATTTAATCAAAATCGTTAGAGCCGATTTTGAGAAAATCGACTTTTTCTCTTTTTGCCCTTCAGTAAACTACCCTTAATTTTAGGGGTAGATATCCAATTCCAAAAACCCCTCGGGGCAACCCTATGAAAACCCTAGATATCAAGTTTCAGCTCAATCGGTAAAATAGTTTAGGCTCTAGTTGGAGGTACAGACAGACAGACAGACAGACAGACAGACAGACAGACGGAAATTCAAAAACCACTTTTTCGGATTCAGGAAGTCATGAAACGTCAAAATTCATCAAAATCTCGAGTTCGATTTTTTTGACGATCACAATACTTTCTCTACCTGTAAGATAGAGAGAAAGTAAAAATACTAAAATGTACTAAATTCATACACTACTCTTTGGTTAGTGAACAAAGGCTAAATAAATATTATTAAAAGAATTAAACAAAAAGTATTTAAACTATTTATTATTGACTAAACATTTTACTTTAAATATAATTAAAAACCTAATACAAGTTTTAACGATTGGGATTCTTAGTAGCTAATATTGTGAGTAAGTATTGTAAGTTTATATTAGACTAGAGATTTTTGTTATAAATTACAATCTTGACATATCAATTAAATCAGTGTTTCAGGCGTAATCTTTCAAAATGCATAAAGAAACTTTGTGAAGATATCTTTATTATTATTTTTATTATTATTATTTATCACCGCGTCTTACTACCCGTTCTGGTTATACGCTTATGTGTTAATTACGCTTGTGAGTTAGGAATTGGGAAGGTTGAATTTTGAGGAAGTGAACCCACATTTGTATGGAGGGAGAGTGGTAATCCATTTAGGAAAAACCACCCCCAATTCACCCAATCGAGATTCGAACCTCGATCTCCCAGTCCTTAGCAGTCTAATTCAACACGATACAAGCGCGTTAGCTAACTACGCCACCGAGGCAGGTCTGAAGATATCACTCATAAATATCAGCATTTATTTATATTATATTTATAATAATAAAAGTATATTACCTCATTCGGTCGGCATTTTCTTCATGCCAAATAGCTTCCAAATCTTGTAATTCAATTGATGAATCATTTGATTTAATGTCTTCATTTAAAATCTCAACTCTTTTTTTCGGCAAAGTCAGTTCGCCTAACTTCCTCTCGTTTTACGATTTTTTTTTTTAGTTTATAAGCTCTACTAGCCTACTTATTTTGTGTTCATGAGTGACCTATCTTATCACGTTTATTTCTGCCCGTTTTTTAGCAAATATTTTTTTAATTATGATATAGAGATTAGTAAAAACAAAGCTCAGTGATTTAAATATTCAATACATATTATATTTAATGATTATATCATGATTATTTTGATATTTTCCTAATCTCAATATTTATAGAAAAAACTCTAATTAGCGCTTGTTGATCCCTGAACACACCACCGATATTTGACACTTCTATTAAAGTCATCGCCTGGATACATTTTGGTTTTGTTAGGAATTCTTCTCATTCATTCTCTACAAATACTGACAACACTGTTAAAGTTTAGGTGAATAGTACTAATAAAGCTTGTAAACCAGTCAGGCAAAAAGGATAATGAGTGGGACGAGCAAGTGCATTGTTATGTTGTTCGCTAAGGTAAAGAGATGGTGGAGGGGGTGAGGTGAGGAAAGTTGATTCAACAATCTTGAAGACATCCAAGTAGTACAGGCTAAGCTCGACCGTGTTGCTACGTGGTGTCAAATGCTAGAACTACAGTTTAACATTGGTATAATGCAAGAATCGCACGTGATAGTTATTTGCGTCTAGAGTATGCGAAGAAGGAATTAAAAATTTCCTAAAATAATGATAGTTGTTTATAGTTTTTTTTATAAACTAATATACCAACTAGAAAACTTTTTTAAATTTAATAATATAATTTTAAATTTCAATTGAAAAAACTTGAAAATAAAAGAATATAGAATAATTTTTTTTTACATGGGTAGAGTTGAAACATTAAGAATATCAAAAAAGTTAAATTAAGCGAAAAAAAGCTAAATATTATTATTTGTTAAAGTACACTAGCGCCGCCCAATTCTCAAACATAGTGTTACGTGAACATTGAACTAGGAACCGTAATAAAAGTTAACATTTTTTTACTTTATCTGATTGAGAAGATGGTCTGTATTACACAATTAATTTTTGAAAATCATATTTTCAGGAAGTGACTTTTATACAGCCTAATATAATGTTATGTTTTCCTCTTTTATTTTTGACTTCTACCTTAACTTGCCGCCCCTTGTCAGGTTTAATGACCTCACGGAATATGATGTCTTGAGGTTCAAGAGGCTTAGTAAGAAGTGTTGATTAGGTATATTTAGTTATACAAACCATATTCAAAAATTTAAAAAAACGACAAAAATACCACAAAAAACTACTGTCTAGTTAAAAAATATTGCCCCCCACCCATCCCTCGTCTTACTTCATTTCCTGACTACCCAAACATGTAATTACGCTAGTGGAGTAGGGATTTGGAAGTTAGAATATGGAGGAAATATACCCACGTTTTCGTGGGAGGAAATTGGAAACCATTTGGACAAAAAACCACTTTCAAAACATCTAGATGATATTCGAGCCCTGACGTTCCTGTCACTGATGAGTCAGATTAGATGATATTAATATCCATCCCGTTGTTAAAGAACTAATTGTTCAAGCTCATTTATATAAAGCAGAAAGTATGTATGTGTGTGTGTGGTGTGTGTGTGTGTGTGTGTGTGGCAGAAAAAGATTAGCCACTTTTAGATGGGCAAGAAAACTTAAATTTGGCGGAATGGTTGAGAGATTGCCTCATGTAACCATAAAAGTCTAAAATGGAGACATTTAAAAATGGGATGCTGGGAGTTTGTGTGTCTTGGTGGGGTATAAATATCTTTAAAAAATACAATTAAGGTAGAAGATAATTGAAATTTGGCAAACGGGTAAAAGTACCACTCCAAATACTCAAACAAATCTTAAAATTTTGATATTTCAAAGTTAGAGTTGATGACATGAGAAAGGGGGCTTACAAATTTCAAAAACCAATAGAAAAAACAACTTACAAGGGTAATATAGAACTTCAACTCTGAGTAAGTTACTTCCAATATCAAAAAGAGTCTAATCATTTCAAATTTTAATATAGGACTATGGGAATAGGGAGGGGGTGGTCATTTCAACAGAAAACCACATTTTTAGGAGAGATGGAAAATTAAAATCTTCCAAGATTGCAGTGGAGTTACTCCAGATACCTAAACAATTCTTAGTTATTTTAATTTCTTAATTTAGGTCCGAAATTCTAAAACATTTATGAAAAATAATACTTCCTAATATAGGGGAAGATTTAAATTTGTCAGGAAGGTTTAAGAGCAAACCAAAATATCCTGAAAAATATTAACTTTGAAATAAGTATCTGAAAATGGGGGTAGGAATAGTTCGCCCCGCCCTAACCTTTCAAAATTTCCAGAGCTAATAGAACTAAAGACTTCCCATATTGTATAAAATTGAACTATTTACATACATACTGAGAGACAAGCAGAAAAAGAGAGCAACCATACAACCAGAAAGTATATATATATATATATATGTTGAGATTTAAAAATATATCTCCAGGTAATCGAGGAGTGGGGGCTATGAATTTACAAACCACTTTAGGTGAGATAAAACATTAACATTTGGCAGGAATGTAGTAGTATAACTCCTAACACGATAATATTCTTTATATATCTGAAATCTCAAAGTGGGGTTTGGTGAAATGGGGGTGTTATGAAACTTACAAAACTTATATAAATAACTACTTCTCACTGTGATAGGAGATTGAGATCTGTTAGGCAGGTATAAAAGTCACTTTAAAACTCAATTTAAAAATAAATGTAAGGACTGGAAAATGGGGGTAAGGCCCCCAACCCCAAAACGTTTATAAATTTAATAAAATATAACACTTCTGACGTGATAGAAAATTGAAATATTTACCTCAATCTAGAGAGAATAAGAGAGAGGAATCACCCCATAAAATCATTAACATATAAAAATGGGAAAGTTCAAACTAAGTATTTGTGAAATTTTGTGTGCAATCATTAAACAGCTAAATAAATGTGAGGTTGAAAATTGAAATTGGGCCAAGGTAGATTTACCATTTCAGAAAATCTATTAAGTCATAAAATATGAAACTTTGAAGTCAGACTTAGAAAATTGGTGGAAGGAGTGTTCAAACTATTCAAAACTTAAAGTAACAACTACTTCCCGGGATGGTTGAAATCAATATTGACCGGAAGAGAAAGAAATTACTTCAAATAACCATCAAAGTCTTATAATTTTAAATTTTAAATAGGACTCAAGGATTTAGGGCGATAGGGGTTATATTAACATAAAACCACATATTTAGGTGTAGTAAAAAAAAAATTTGGCAGGGATATAGTGGTACTATTAAAAATACTGAATTTTCACAAATTTTCCTGCAGCAAACTGTCTTTAACGATTTGTTACCGACAAACCAATTACATACATACCTAATCACGCAATTCACCTATGGGGTAGGCAAAAAACTGTACAAATAGCTCAAAAAACAACTCTATAATTAATCCATCCTCACTAACTTTCCCCACACTTCAATATCCTTGCATACTCCCTTTGCTTTAATAACATTCATTCACCAAGTCTTTTGTGCTCTTTTATTCTTAAAATTCTCAATGTCTCTCTTTTTCACACATTCATTTATCATATTACATAGAGCCAAGTCTTACATGGTCTACACCTTCCTTATGTAAGACCAATAATACAGTGCTACTTGTCATGTCAAACAAATCCTAGACATGCATTTTAAACAAAATTGTTAGAGTGATTTCTGAAAAATTTGTAATATAAAAAAATCACTCATCAGTAAACTACCATTAATTTTAAAGCTAGTTTGGAAATCAAAAAATTGTCCCTAAGTATAGCCCTATAAAATCTAACTATCAAGTATGAACAAAATTCATTTCAAACAGTTAAGATCCATGGAGAGACAGACACGTGGACAGAAAGAATTGAAAATACCTCTTTTTTGGGTTCATATTTACTTAAAACTTAATGGTTCACCATAATCTTGAGATCAATTTCCACACGATTACAATACTTTATTTATCTTGATAAGAGAACTAAAGAATAAACTTTTTATAACAATTTAATATGTGAAAATAGAGAGTGAATAATTTACAATGTTTTATATATATATATATATATATATATATATATATATATATATATATATATATATATATATATATATATATGTATATTGTTACGTTACGATATGTTCCGTAATTTTTCTGCTCATAATCATACATTTATAATTATGGTTAATGAATATGAATGAGGAATGTAGAATTTAAGAGGAATGTAGAATTTAAGAGGAATGTAGAATTTAAGAGGAATGTAGAATTTAAGAGGAATGTAGAATTTAAGAGGAATGTAGAATTTAAGAGGAATGTATTTTCATTTGCGTGGAAAGAGAGTGTGAAACCATTTAGGAAAAAAAAAACTTGACAGTGGTTTTGAATCTTTAACCCCCCATCACCGGCAAAACCCTAATTAATTACAGGAAGCAGGAATGCGAAAGGTAGGATTTAGAGAGAAAAAAAGATCGGAAGGTAGGATTTAGTAAAAAAATATAAACCAATATTTGCGTTGAAGAAAATTGGGAACCATTTTTGAAAGACTACCCTCAGATTAACGAGCTGGGATTCAATTCTCAACCACCCTAATACCATCAAACTGGACCATACGAGCTTGGCATTTAGTCTACTGTTCCACTACTGATGGTGACATTTTTAAATTCTTTAATTTACCCACACCGAATACTCTGAAAGTTAAACATTTCTACCTTGCATGGTTCACCTATGATGTAGCCTTTAAGATAGGGTCATGCGTCCATCCGTCTGGGTAATAATATAACCTTTTAGGGTAAAAGAATTGGCCATGTTAGGAGACTGATACATTTAATTTTTTTTAACAAAAATGGTTATTAAAACATAAAAAATAAAATATATTATAATCTTGTTCGTTGTATATTAACATGCCGGAAGAGGAATTTTATTATTTCAAAGATCGACAAAATAAAATTTTAGTGAAAAAAATATTGTTGAGATCTCTGAGAGTTAAACGCCAAATCTAAAACCAAGCATATATGTGACAAGAATAAATTAATAAGTACAAACACTCTCATCAAGATCCTACTTGTTTAGAGGGTATTTTTATGTCTATATTATATAGAAATCAACTATCAAACTTTTTACAATATATCATAATAAACATATATTATATAATTAACTACCAATGAGCAGCTTTGAATATTGTGATATTTAAATATATTTTTGATAAATATAACAATATTAACAGTTTAAAAATGATTTTATGGTACAACTTATGGTTCTAAGTGGTAAAGGAAATACACCAGAACTATAGCGGAGCCTTTTTGGATTTCAAGTGTTTGCTAAGCATTTACCTTTACGGTTATATTAGTATCCACTTATCGTAGTTTATGGTAATTTGATTGTGCCTACTCCCCTACGTTAAGTGAATGTGCACATCGGGTCCTTAAATTATAAGGTAATTATTTTACTAAATAATTTAAATGTTAAATACCCTAAATGTAATCATGGACCAATTACCCAATAAATCTATTAGGTGCGAAATACTTCAATCCAGTCGAGGCAGCTAATTAAACCTAAATTTGTCAACAGTTGAGCAATTTTACCTTATCACCAAAAAAGAAAGGAAATAACTAAATTACGAAACTGTTTTACAACTTGATTGAAGTATGAACTACGAACAACATGGTATATGATCTATAGTAACAGGAAATATGTCCACTTAATTAAAAAGTGGTTAGAATGTAACAGACCTCGCTATAAACATAACTGATGTCTTATTAAGTGATATTATTCCAAATTATTCGTAAGATAGGGTGTTCGGAGCGAAGGTAGATTTTCATAAAAGATTTAGTTCAATATAAATAAATTAAATCTATTTAACTAATAAGTGAAACAACATGAATCAGTCGGTAGCGCACTTATCTTCTGAGCAAGGAATCCTAGGCTTGATTCCGGGTATGGTTGAAAACTGTGTCATTGGTAAAATTGGGGCTCATGCTTCCAAAGTGATTAATTAACGACGGAAGTTGTGTCTGTTTTATTACTAAGATAGAGTGTAGCTCATAGGATGATATAATAAGTTGTTTCATAAAGTACACGTTAATATCCTTTAAGTAATATTTTTATAGGTCTAGTAATAAAGAAAATAAATCAAAATAAATGAATTAAAAGTAAATAGGATTGTAATGGTTTAACTAAAAAAAAAAAGATGATTGTTTAAAATATCAGACGAACTCACTTCAAAGAATTAAGCACAAATCCCTGACTAAACACAATACACGTAAATAGTTTGTAGACTCTAATATATTACACCTTTGTTAAAAATCAATCAGCTTGCAAGATGTTGGCTAAAGGACTTCTTGGAGGCCTATGAAATTCTCATGTTTACATTAATCCTTAAATTTGGGTAATATTACTTCTTGATTGCATAATGAGTATACCTTTTATTCTTACACTTGTTCTTTTCATCCAAGCTCTAAAGCTAAGTAATTCTAATATGTTTGGTCGCTATGATTAGGGATGAAATGGGGTTCATATCCCAGGCCAGATAATACATGAGTATAATAAAGGTTTTCAGGACTAAAGTGTGACATTCTATAATAAAACAAGATTATAATTGATTTCACCTCTACTGTAGAAACATATTTACCAAAGTCTTTAAAATGCTTATGTATACACGTGTTAAATGAATGGATTAAAGTATACTATTGTGTATTCTGAACTTATCATTTTATTGACGTAAATGAAAGTGATTGCAAAAAAACAATAAGTTATTAAACCAACCCTTAGAGCCAAGTTATGTTTAAACAAACATTTTTTTCTATACATGATTTAAATATCAAAGATTCCTTTTCCCTCCCTTTAACTTTGTTGTTTAATGTTTTCCTTTAAAATAAATTTAGAACAATATACATTTACGCGTCAAATCTTAAAAAGATTTGTAATACATAAACAAATTAAGAAACGATTCAATTTAAAAAAAAGGCACCAAACCAGAACTATAATATTAGTAGGATTTTTTTTAACCTAAAATGAATTAACACAAAGTTTAAAATTAATAAGTAGAAAATTCCGATTTTAAAAGTTTATATAAAAGATACCCACTAATAAACTAGTATGGTTAACAATAATTGGATATAATATAGTAAATAGAAACGTTATGGAGCTCCACACTGACTTTCTCGCTCCATTGTCTAAAAATTCATATATTTAATCAAAACTTGTAGTATATGTGAAACGAAATAATATACACTAGAAAACCCGAGCACAAATTACTCTATACTTACGTAAAACATTTTTTGACTCCCTTCTTTAAATTTCATGATTTTATTTTTAAGGAATTAGAGGTCCTCATTTGTATACTTGTTATTGGGTCCACAAGGGTCAACACTTTGAATTAAAATTTAGACTTGCGGTTAAAATTTTCGACAATTTGTCAGGGGATGCACATCTTCATGTTATCGCATTGATATTAAATTCCTATTTATACATTTTGACCAATAAAAGAGGTAAATATTGACTATTGAGTATAAAATGATAGAGGTAGATAATGGATGTACAAATATTTCCCCTAAGAGGTTAAAGGAAAAAGAACATAACATTTTTGAGAGATTTACTAACTCAACGGCATTATGGAGATTATTGATTTAAAATTTAAGTATTGTAAATTATATCAATATATTTGCCAATATCTCAGAAACTATTGCTTTTATAAAAATATATTTCAAAAAAAGCATTTTATTTTTAATAGTATTAAATTTTTTTAAATGATAAGTTATTTAGTATCTCATATAGTTGCGGAGATATGGAAATTTCCGCTTCTGCAAAGTAATCTAAAAGTCATTGTCACGGGAAAATTAAAATAGCCATTTTGTTTTTAGTCTTAATCAACGACTAGATACGAATTTTAATCAAACACGTTGAGAGACTATTTTGGGAAAATCGAATTTTCCTTTTTTCGCCCTTTACTTAACTACTCTTAATTTTAGGGTTAGGCAGACACACAGACAGACGGTATTGAAAAAAAACACTTTTTAGTGTCCAGGGGTCATGAAACGTCGACATCCATCAACATCTCAGGTTAGATTTTTTTGACGGTTGCAATAATTTACCATGAGTGTTCGAAAAGTTAAATGTATATATATATATATAAACTTGCGTAGAGCCTGAAAACTATTGGTTTTATAAAAATATATTTTAATAAAAGATTTTTAAAATAAATAGAGCTACATATTTTCAATGAGAAATAATTTCATTTCTCAAGAGCTACGGAGATTTGATAAAAATTTAGAATCTACTCACTTTACCATGAGTGTTCGCAAAGTTTAAAAAAAATATATTTGCGTATAGCTTGAGAAATATTGGTTTTATAAAAATATATTTTAAGTGAAAGATTTTTACTATAAACAGACCTTCATATATGCATGATAAGTAATTTCATATCTAAAAGACTTACGGAGATATAATTCAAAATTAAATTTTACGCATCAGTACGGAACCATTATAGCAATTTTGATGAAAAATTTAAAGTAGCAATTTTGCTTGAAATATTTATTAAAACTTAGAAATGAACTTTAATCAAAATCTTTAAAACCGATTTTGATAAAAGATATTTTTTTCTCTTTTCGCCCTTAGTGAAACTACCCTTAATTTTAGGGTTAGATATCCAATTCCAACCTCGGGGCAACCCTATGAAAAGCATAGATACCAAGATTTAGCCCAATTGGTAAAATAGTTTAGGCTCTAGCCCACGTTACAGAGAGACGGATAGACAGATAGACGGCATTGCGAAAACAACTTTTTCAGATTCATCAAAATCTAGAGTTCGATCTTTTTTACGATCACAATAATTTCTCTACCTGTAAGGTAGCGGGAAAGTAAAAATAGACCAAATCACAAATAAATTTACATTATAAGTTTAAACTTGGAAACTTTTAAATAATTAATATTTATTTAGTCCCAAAACACTGGTAGAAATTATTATAAAATATAGAACTAAAAGTCTTGATTTAACTTTTTAACAAAAGATTTATTTGATTAGTAGAATCTTTTTATTCAGGACATAATATATAAATCCATCGTATATATGAGAAAAATAATACTATATTTATAATTTTACTATCTGATGTCTGAGGACATATTAATTATCTAGAAAGACAGATAACATTGCTTTATATTTAAATTTGTTAATTCGAAGTTCTGTTTTTTAATTTATTTTATAGACCGCCACTCTGGGCTGGTCGTCAGAGTTCCTGGCTATAGATACAGAAGTACCACGTTCTATTATCGGTACTTCCAGATTTTTCTATGAAGCATTGGGTTTGGAACGGGGTCAGCTAGCCTCGTGAGGACAGATGAGGAGCTACTTGAATGGAAAAGTAGCAGCTTAGGTCTACTAAACTAAAATGTATGTCCATTTATTCATTGTGCTAACTATATGGCATCATATATAAGCAGTTGTTGGCATTATCTTTGCCAACAAAGCTCGATTGCGGGCTGACGATATGGCATTTTTTTCTTTTATTGGTCACCAATTAAAAAAAAGCTTATGATATAATTAAAACCCTCTCTTTTAATGTCTTCTCTTAGTAGATACTAGGGTGATTTTTTGGTATATTTGATGCAAACTTACTGAAATGACTGATTATATCAGAACACGACCTAAACAAACACAACCCCAGCCCTAGGCCGTTAATGCATCACTATGTATGAGGCCAAACAAGATCATCTGACGAAGCTTTAGTGATAGTGATTCTGTGGAACACAAGCATATAAACAATTTTTGCAGGCTTTTTATAGTTCTAGAAAATCTAAAATGAACAAATCGCTAACGAGCTTTGAGGAAGAATTAAAAATTTTGGAAGAGAAGCAATAAATCCTATCAGTTGGAATAAATGGTTTGTTTTAATGCCAAATTATATAGTCACTGTAACGTGTAGGTCTAAGTTTGAGGCTATTTGCAACAAATCAGCTCTACCGTTAGTATATGGAACAATTCATGACCCTCTAAGCTTTTTCTCTCAAATTTATACGATGGATGGTTAATGAATGGGTTCCATTTACCTCTAGTTTTCCTGTTACTAGATGGCAAAAGTGAAATTGTGTACACAGATATGCTCGCTCACCTTAGTGAAACATATGTGCAGTAGGTTAAGAACTGCTTGGTTTTATGCCCAAAAATAATTACTATTTATTTCTAAAAATAAGTGCGCCATGCTATCATTAATATTTTTTTCCTTAAAACTGCCTCATATTAACCGTGTAGGTTACATGCTTACGTAGTATTTCTGCTCATGGTTTTAGGGATTAATAATATTATTTTTAGAAGAAGTGTACCTGAATTTGCATAGAGGGAGAATGTTAAACAGTTTTTGGAAAGACTACCCTCAGTTCACCCGACCGAGATTCGAACCGCTATCTCCCCGTCATAGGTAGTATAGTCTAACACGAGAGTAGCGCGTAAGATGACGCGGCTACCGAAGCGGACACATTTATGTTGACAAGGGTGTGAATTTTCTAGCTTAAAGATGGTCCAGTAGCTAAAAATGAAGTCCCCTTATGAGTAACGGTCCTGAATCGATTCACTCCAACTACAATGCACAGCTATGTTCAAAACAACTATTATTGTGGAAAGTGTTTGAGGTGCTAGAATAAATTCACTTGGAAACAAATATAACCTTCTCAGTAAAACAGATTTACCGAAGCCTCATCTAGCGAAGGGAGTTATATAAGGATATTAGTGGATGTCTGGGAAAGTATGCAAGGGACGAGATCTCCATGACAGAGATTATAAAACCAATACGCCAGAGAAAGAACGTGATTAATTTGTGATGATATTTTAAAATTTATTGAAAACAAGGTTTACTCTAAATAACGAATTTTAAAAATTATTAAAATAATTTGGTGCTTATTTTTATACTGCAATAAGTGTTCTGATTTCCTCTAAAAAAAGAATGTATTGAATTAATGAGATTTATTGATAATCGAATGTGGTGAGCATAGGTGTAACGAGTCTATAACTGATGAATCGATTAATGTCATCTAGAATCATGTATCTTATTGGCATTGATAGAAATATCAATTGATGAAAAACTTGAGACAGAAAATGGGGTCAGTCATCTCACTAAGTTTATTGGTATTAGCCCAGTCATAATATTACTAAATTGTGTCTGTATACTGATTATTTCTTAGAAAAGAATCCTATTTTTTATTTCGTTTTCAGCTTGCCATGTTTACTGAATTATGCAGATTGGCTCACCACTCCACTAGTTATGTAAAAATGTTCTACGTTGGTTTAGAGTCCATTTATTTATTATTCTCAATTTTTTTCCCTATATAAACAATATTAAAAAATGATATTCTTTTAATCCTTAGTGCAGTGCTAATAATATTTTATAATATTATTAAATTATGTAGTACTTTTAGATCTAATGCTAATTTTATTTGTGTTTTCCAGATACCATAAATATGGTGCAAAGTGTTTTACTAACAGCTAGGGTATCTAATATTTACCCCTATGGGGGAAGAATAAGGAAGTTAGAGTATAGCTTTAATTAATTTGATCTAGCATGGAGGCAGATTGGAAAGGTGTTTAGTAAATATCGCTCTCCATTCAACTGGATGGAATTCAATCCCCAATCTCACCAGACCAGACGAGGTTGATGCCTCAGCCCTCGTGCCTATTAATGCAAGTTTTAGAAATGTTAAAATAATTTTAAAATTTTGGTTATAAAATGCCTGTGTTTTGAAAGTTAATGTTAATAAATTCACTAAAAGATTAAAAAAACAAATTTGAGTTAATTTGGAAACGACTATTTATACTGCTGTCTGGATATAAAAATTACTGGTCAATAATCTTTTATTCAAGTAGCGTCTTAAAAATCTACAATACTCATTATAGTAAGTAGAGCATATAATTTATTTTGTTCTTGATAACTTATATTTAGTGACATTCGTTATTGTTGGTAATTAATTATATATTTTATGTGTTTCATTATCGACTAGAAAACTAAATGAAAACATTTAAACATTTAGTCCATTTTAATATTATTATCATAAATGATAGGTTTATAAATGTACAAACATTGGAGCTAAAATTGTTTTGGAGATACTTTATAATAGAGTTTTTTTGGATTAATTGTTATTATTAAATTAGTTTTAAAAAAGTTAGCCAGCTAGGAAACACATTGTTTTTACCTAAGCTTTTAAACAATGAGCTAAGTTATGGTTTATTTAATATATTACGCAACTACTGGATGTTATGAAATTTGTCCCTCTCTTACAACAAACTTAAGTGTACTCACAAATATAAAAATATAAGCTCATAAAATTTTATATAAAATCATTAATATTCACACCAAAACCTCTTTATATTATTTTTCAAGAAAATATTTGTTAAAAAACTGGTTTCTTAGCTCTACGAATTATTGAAACACATTAATATGTTAATCATACAACTCATAACGTATATCCAAGCCAATACTATTCAATTCTCACAAAGTGATTGCTTTAAAGGTAAGTTATGTGTTCCCTAATTGACCTGACGTGTAAAAAGATTAACTCTACGAATATTCCTATAGTCTGTTACTCTCGTACTTTAGGCACTAATATTCAAATGTCACCATCAAAACACACTATTGATTCAATTTAAAAATTATCTTGGTGTGATTTATAACTCGACTACACAAACTCTAAATTTAATAAAAATCCCTGTAGTGTGACCGCAGACTTTATTTTATATCTTAACACTACCCAAACAATTAAACCCAACACCATATAATTTTGGCAAAATGTGAATTTCGTTATAATTAATCTATCATTGGGGTTCATACACTTTGAATAAAATTAATTTTACACATCACATTACATATCCAATAGGAAACACGCTTATTATGGGTATTTTCAATCTAAAATAGATGAGAGTAATATTGTTAGTGATAGGTTAAACCAAGCTGTTTTTTTCCGTGTCTTTTACCCATAAGAGCAATCCTTATTTTAATTACGCTAGTATGGTAGACATGAGTAAGATATTTAGAGGAAATTTACTTTTACCATGTACTTTTATGGATAACGATTGGGAAAACATTTATAAATCTCAGTACACCTGAGTGGGACTGGAGACCTGGCCTTTCGTCACCAGTAAACCATATTAGATGAGTCTGAAATGAGTGTGAATGAGAACTTATTAACAATTGATCTAATTGTAGAGAAGATTAGGAAATTCACTTCTATTAAAGAGAGGAGAAGAAGGGGAACCATTATAATAACCACAAGTTGCCAGCTGTGATTCCATTGAATACTTCTTTATCAACCCTGAAAGTGTGGAATGCAAGCTAACGCACTAAGCTGCTAGGCCACATGTTCACTTAGGAAGGTTGGTAAATACAATCACTGCGTGATTGTTAAAACACCTTCAGGACCAATGGTATGTCCAAGCCCTGGTCTCATCTATAAGGATAGTCCAACATTTACCTTCTAAATATTCAAGGTTATATCTCAAGAAAAACGATTTCTTCAGATTTATTGCTATATAAACTGACATATTTTATGACTTAATTATTTATGAACAAAAGGATAAGAATTACCAGTGGTTATTCGAACGCCAACCAACAAAACTGGTTGTTTGTAAAAGAGGCAAGGAAGCAAACAGGCAAACTACGTGACTAGACAGGTTTGTAGAGCTTGCAACAAGGTGAGACACTTTAAACAGCATGTTGATGATTCGTTTAATATTCTGGAACTATTCTAACATCACAAGATGAGCAACAGGTTCATTCTCTAATTTTTTTAAATTATTTGATGCGTGGATGTATTCTGAGAGCTCGTGGGTGATCAGCAAGGGTAAGCAGATTTTTACAAACACTGGCAAATCACCGCTTAGAAATGAAGGTTCGGAAACTAAATATTTTTCCTTTTGGAGGTCAACATTGATCACATAAAAACTTTGTATTACAATTTTTTCAATTCTGGTACTATTTATCAAAAGTGACAACTGATATGACATGTGATTTCAGCTGTCACTTTTGATAAATAGTACCAGTATTGATAAAATAGTAATACAAAGTTTTTATGTGATCAATGTTGACCTACAAAAGGAAAAATATTTATTTTCCGAACCTTTCTTTCTACGCAGATTTTCCAGTGTTTGTAAAAATCAGCTTATCCTTGCTAATCACCCATGAGTTCTCAGAATACCTCCACGTTATGAGTTTTTATGAGTTTTCTTCAAAAATTTTTAGATTTTTAGTCTGAAAATATTGCCGTGCAGCCCAGATTAATGAGTCACTTTTGTGCAGAAGGTGCAGAAGATATTAACTACATAGACTCTGCCCATGTATCTGGCATATGTATATGCTCACATCTACCTACTGACCAAGAGGATTTTCATATGAGAGAGTCAGGATCGGATTTAAGGAGTGCAGGGTAAACACCCTACAGCCTCCACAATCTGATGCAAAAATTAATCTTTCTTTTGGCTTATTTTATAAAAATTAATATCAGTCAGTTTTCGACAGCAACTTTATGAATAAAAAAAACAAAGTTTTGAAACTAGCATATGTCCTTATCAACTAAAATCAAACAAAATATATAACATTTTTGTTTTAGCAAATATATTTTTTCTAATGAAAGTACTTTCTCATTTAAATACTATCATTAACATTGAGCTTCAAACAATCAATTTGGTAAAGACAAAAAATATCTTGTAGAATTTTTGAAAAAATAAATGTGTTTAATGTTTGGGCCTTCATTTTTGTACAGGCCCGAGGCCTTCACAGCTCTAAATTTGACCCTGGAAATGTCGGAGAAGTAGCTGAATTATCTCACATCAGTCCTAGGGGAAGTTGGGGTAAATGTATAAAATAATAAACAATAATCCTGGCTTTACTCAATTTTCTGAGTGTGTGAGTCTTCTGGTTGGAAAAGAAGGTTACATTGGTGACGGATAACATACTGAACTGTACAAGTATTTTACCATAAAACATATGATGAAGAGAGAGATTTATCAGCATACAAGTAAGTTTTAACAGAAAAACACCACTATAAAAGTAGAGGACATTGAAAAAGCTTTTTATTAGTTGTCTTCAACACAAATTACTATAAGAGCGTATAGCCTGAATGGCTAGAAGGACACGGTGGTAAGATATATAATAAAAACTATGTATACTAGTAATTTTGACAGTATATATTTAATATTTTATAAAATATATATTGATTTATAATGTGGTCGGAGAAGGTCGAGAGCAGAAGATCATAAGACCAAACGGACTGGGGAAGAGTAATAACAGAGGGCAGATGCTCACTGAATTCTGCAAGGGGAATGCATTGGTTGTGACACACACCTGGTCCAAGAAACGGAAGACAAAAATTACCCATGGAAGAGTACAGGATACATCAGCAGGTACAATTGACTATATCCTTGTCAAACATCGATTCAGACCACAGCCTGATGGTGGTGTACATTGAAACCAGACTGAAGAGGGTCAGGAAGATGAGAAATATAAAACCAAGGTGGAACTTAAAAAAATAAGATGCAAGAGTGACAATGTGAGAAATGCAATAGAGCAAAAGTTAAGTGTGGTGACGGAAAAGAGTATAAGTGAGGAAGGGAAGTGAAATAGTGTAAAGAATATTTTTTTGAAAGTGATTAATGTCAATGTTGAAAAATGAAAAGGATTGCACTAAAGATCTGGGTAGCAACATAAATATCTAAGAAAATGAAAGAAATAAGGAAAAATTAATAAGCAAGAGTGATATTGAGATAAATCCAATAAAAAAAAGTCAAGTGAGATGACAGAAGGGAGTATAAGTGCAGTAAATAAGTAAAATAGTGTTACAAATATTTTTTGAAGGTGCTAAATGGCAATGTTTTAAAAGTGAAGAGGAATGCAAGTTAGCTTTGGGTAAGAACACAAAATCTTCAGAAAATGTAAGGAAGAAGGAAATTGATAAAAAGTGAACAAAGAAGTATATATGAGGCTGAACAACGACATGAGGAGAGAAACAGACAAAGCGAGAAAATACTATTTAGAGAATACAAGGGATAAGAGTATCGAGTAGCAAATAATCGTAATAAGAATTAATAGCCAGAGCTATTATTTATGCTTATTAGTGGGGATTACTCCACCTAAATATCATATTCTGAAAATTGAAAAATGACACCTGGACACGGGAATCGAACCCGGGATCTCTGGCTTAGTACGCCAATGCTCTAACCACTGATCTATCCAGGATTCGTCTCGTGCCCTGGGTCATTCTTCACTCATATTTTAAGGCAGAATCTATGATGGATAGCTCAGTGGTTAGAGCATTGGCGTACTAAGCCAGAGGTCCCGGGTTCGATTCCCGTGTCCAGGTGTCATTTTTCAATTTTCAGAATATGATATCTAGGTGGAGTAATCCCCACTAATAAGCATAAATAATAGCTTTAGCTATTAATTCTTAATATGTGCGATCCCGTACAATTTAATAATTGTGCAAATGGCAGCATAATGCCAACTACCGAGTCGCAGATGGCTGCGTTATCCGATGGCTCGTGATATTAATATAATCACATATTTGTAGCCGACTATTTCTGCTAAGTCCATCATAGACTCTGCCTTAAAATATGAGTGAAGAATGACCCAGGGCACGAGACGAATCCTGGATAGCTCAGTGGTTAGAGCATTGGCGTACTAAGCCAGAGGTCCCGGGTTCGATTCCCTTGTCCAGGTGTCATTTTTCAATTTTCAGAAATAATCGTAAGGTATGATCTCATATGCCGGAAGTAAACATAACTGTGAGGGAATGAAACAAAGATGTGTGAACATTAGTAATAGAAATCCCCAAAGCTATGATGGTGACTTATCGTAAAGAGGTTCTTACGATTTGGGAAATACATATAGGAAAAAATGTTCATCAAGGAAAATCTACCAGGAAGCCTAGAGATTGAACCAAAAAAAGAGGTAAAGAAAGATGAAAAAGAACCCAGAATTTTAAAGACTGAATTGAAGAGAACCATAAAGGACATGCACATAAGGAAAGCTGTTGGAGATAGTGGCATAACAGCTGACACTCTGAAGGAACTGCGAAACAATAGATTAAAGGCTCTCACAAAACATATAAAAAGGTTCTACGAAACAGGTGAAGGACCTAAGAGCTTTCTAGACGTAACCATGGCTGATCTATAGTAGAATAAGCAAGCCAAGAAATGCAATGGCCACAGGACCATCAGCCTCATCTCTCATGTGGGGAAGATCGTTGAAAGAATATTCAAAGACAACTGGGACCAAAAATAAAAAGTTTGATGGAAGAAGACCACTTTTGATTTTGAAAAGGAAAAGCGATCATAGATGCCATCAAGATGCTGGCAATAGTTTTAAAGAGATTGCAGGAAGTCAATTAAGAGGTTTACACTGATTTCTTCGATTGGCTAAGGGCATTCGGTTGAGTAAAATGGAAGAAGCTTATGGAAATACATACGATGATTGGCATCAACTGGAGGGACAGAATGATGATTGAAAATCTTTACATGGGACAGTGAGTGCAAATGAGCCTGAAAGGCCATCGGTGTAGAGATTGGAAGTGAAGTGAGGCAGAAATGCTCTTGGTCACCAAGTGTTCAACTTGTATGGAGATTAGCTGATCAGGGAGGCTCTCAAGGGTCGTGTCAATTTCAAGATAGGAGGATGCCTCTTTAACGCAATAAAAGACACAGATGATATAGAATTTCTGGTTAAAAATAAAGAAGAGTTGCAGGAAAATATGGAGTGGCTGGTAGATATGGAGTGAAGATAGGGCATGAAGGCCAACATTGAGAAGTAAATAGTGATAGTGACTAAACAATTTAAGGGCTGCTAAAAATCAAAATTGGAAACCAGGAGTTAGAAAAAATAAAGAAGTTCAAGTACCTAGGAAGTCTGCTGACAAAGAATGCCTACTGTACCAAGGAAATTAGGTCGAGGATCATCACGGCCAAGGAAGCTTTCAACAATAAGAGGTTACTTTTATTATTATTAGCACCACGTCTTACTACCCGTTCGGGTTATACGCAATAATAGGTTACTGCAAACCAGCAAGTTGAGTTTGGAATTGATAAAGAAACTGATGAACATTTGGAGCATCACTCTGTATGGATCAGAAACTTGGAATATTAGGAAGATGAAAAAGAAGCACTTGGAGAACTTTGAAATGTGGTGTTGGAGAAGACTTGAGAATATGAGGTAGACAGACATTGTGACAAATGAAGAATTCCTAAGAATAGAGAGTGAGATAAGAACAATTTTGGATGTGATTATTTGTTACAAAGCAAACTGTATCCGACACATCCTTAGGAGAAACATTCTTCTTCACTAAGTCATAGAAGGAAAGGTTGAGGGGAAGCTGAGCTTAGGAAGAAAGAGAATTCAAATATTGGACGACTTGAAAGAAAGAAAAAAAAATCCTGAAGCTGAAGGAGGAGGCAGAGGACATGGCGCTCTAGTGGTCTAAGTTCATGGACAAAATGAATGTAAGTTTCGTAAGACAGAACTAATAATAATAATAATAATAATAATAATAATAATAATAATAATAATAATAATAATAATAATAATAATAATAATAATAATAATAAAAATAATGTGATCGTTGTGAAGTTCATAACTCGTCCCAAAAGTTGTGGTGTATGGATGCCTGGGAGAAAGGGTATATTTTAAAGTTTAATACACTAGTTATATTTGGCAATGTTTCGTTTATTATGTGTATATTTTTTGTTTTTAGTGTATATTTTAGGATTTTTAGCCCATGTATTGGTATATTTTTGTAGTTTTGAGAGCGTGAACCTTCTTGGTCTGGTGATCGCTTTTAATATTTTCTCTCCTTTCTCTAAACTTTATCTCAGGTCTTATTCTTTTCTATCCTGTTATATTTTTTAAATCCAATTCAGAGGTCGTAGACTACTTCATTTGGTCTGGATTGTCATTGGGAGAGATCCGAGCTCAAATCCTGTTTGAGTGTACTGAGAATGTTATGATAGAAATAATTTTCAAATCTCCTTCTAGTAAAATATTGCCACAGAATGGTTGTTAACTATGCATGACGTATTGTTAAAAGTATACTAGCTTTAACACACTAATTTTCAAACAATTTGACTTGCAATAATGATTAAATGTATTTAAATTCTCATCATAGTGGGATATGAATATTAACACTTGAATAGTTTATATTTAAAATAAAATAAAATAATCTTTTAATAACCATATGTGTCTTATTTATACATAACGTTCTATATGTGTATAATGTAAAGTGCATTATTTATTAAATATATACCTGTACATTATTTATTATATTCCGGTATTTATTTAGTCAAGTAATGCTATCCTAATACAACGGTAAATAATTCTAGGATTTATAGACGCAAGTTTAAAATAAGCTTTCATTTGCTAGACAGAGTATGTATATATTTTATATCCCATCGTTCCAAGCAATCAGTTTAAATTTAAATTTCCCAGGAAATTTAATATTTCCATGGTAGTGGCTTTGATATATGAATTTAAATATTATTCAATCAATTCGAAAATTAGTTTGGAAAAAGGTTTTTTTAGAAGAAACAATGTGTAAATTTCTTTTTCCTTTTGGTTTAGTAGTCAAAGTACAAAAATTTTAACGATTCTAAAACACAGGAAAAACTTGAAATTTGTATTTCTTTAGATCTTACATCAACACTTGGATCAAGGTTATCACAAACATTGAGCAACGAATATATTAGTTTATTTATATAAGATAATAATAATAATAATATTTAGCACCGCGTCTTACTATCCATTCGGGTTATACGCTTAAGTACTAATTACACTATTGGATTAGGAAATGGGAGGTTTGAATCTAGAGGAAGTGAACCCGTATATGCGTGGAGGGAGAGTGGAAAACCATTTAGGAAAAACCACCCCCAGTTCACCCGACCGATATTCGAATCTCGATCTCCCCGTCCTCGGCGGTCGAGCTCAACACGACTGGCGCGTTAGCCAACTACGCCATCAAGGCGGATATTTATATAAGAAAATTCCTTGTATTTGCCCCTTAAAAATAGAGAAATATTATGTACGGGTCTATAAGGTCTGCTATCAATTCAATGATAATACACACACACCACACACACACACACACACACACACACACACACACACACACACACACACACACACACACACACAATGTAAAGTTTAACGAGTCGTGTCAAGGTAAAAATTCGTCTAGGTCCACTTTCTTGCTTTTTTATGTCAAATGGCTTGTAGTAATGAGCAGTGTAGGCTAAGACGTTATATGATATTGGTGAGGATACACATTTCAAAATATATTTTTAGATACCGCAAACCCGTTCCGGATCCGTTCCGGGTCCGTTCCGTAGTCTAACGCACCACACTCGTGTTGGACTAGACTGCACAAGACGAGGAGATCGGTGTTTGATCCCAATCGGGTGCACTGAGGGTGGTTTTCCCTAAACGGGTTTCCACTCTCCCTCCACGCAAATGCGAGTGCATTTACTCTAAATTAAGGCTTCTTTATCCCTAACCCTTTAGTGTAATTAGTATATAGGCGTATAACCCGAACGGGTGGTAAGACACAGTGCTAAAAAAAGATACCTCAACCACTTAATTATCATGTTAGCAACCATGTCATAATAAATTTCATACATCGACCTATTAAACTTAAGCATAGATTATGGCTTCAATGTTGAAAATATTTTTATGATAATCCTCGAAATAAATGAATAAAGAACTTAAAAACACTTGGACAGACAAGATAATTGAGGCACAGTAGTTGCATAAAGAAGGACTTCACGATTTCCATGCATCCCCAATCATATTAAGAACAATCAAGAAGCACAGGCACGTATTGACAATGACAGGCATATACACAAAGTTCTAGTCAAGAAACAAAATGAATACTAGTAACGTTAATATTGAACATTTGTGTGGTAATCTACAGCAAAAATATCATGCACAGATTAATGTAACTGCCAATTCTCGTTTAATGATACAATAGATTTGATTGTTTAAACTTACATTGTTAAAAGATGTATAAAGATATATATGACTTTTATTGTCATCTTTAGAGGTAAACAAACACCTTTAACTCACTAAAGGTATTTCACACAACACTTTCCCTGTCTATTAAAATATATTTTTTCCCCCTTTGATTTTCCTTTTCAAAGAATGCCGTGCACGTTCCAGGACCCTAAAATATCTATATTTTTTTTTTGTGTGTACTTTCAATAACCCAAGTTTACCCTTCTAGTCTGTTGTCGGGTCCTTTGCATTCTGTACTTCGTGGCGGGCCTCGTATACTTTATTGACTCATCGGTTTCACTGTCGTCCCCTTGACTCAACCCGAAACCCCATCTGGAATAATTGGATTTTATCACACCACGCAACACATTTGTTCAAAAAAAAACTATTTTTCTTAAGCACATTTTTAAAGGGCCAATTCATGGCTCATTGGTTATAAATACCACTTGCTGAGATGACGGGACTTAGTTTGATCCCAAACGATATATGTACTGTACATATCCTTTAAAGATTTTCTTTCTTAAGTGGTATTTTTAATAGTTTTCTACCATTTATACTCTACGTATTTTAAATGCGCTGATGAGGAAGGGATGACAAAGGTTAAAAAAAAACCCTCCATTTTCATGAAGGGAAACTATTTGTGGGAAATGCAACCTCAGTGAACCTTGCAAGGAGTTCAGCTCAGACCGCCTCTTTATCGGGTAACCAGGTTAGATTAGACTAACGTTTAGTCCGCTTTCACATCGATACAGGTTGTTTGTCAGTGAATTTCTTGCTAGTTTTAGAAATACACACTTATTTAATAGTGTCTACAATATAAATTATTCTTATTAAATATTTAAAATTTGATTAACTACTCTCCTTCAAAGAAAATTACTAGGCATTTCATTACATTCATTCTCATCCTGTGCTCTTAAGGGTATAACTTCAGTCACCTGATCACTTGTCTTAAAGAGTTAAAAAAGTACATTTATTTTTATTTATCCTAAAAATACTTTTTTTTCGGATATTATACTACAATTTTCGATAAACTATATATATTGCCTTTTTTATAAATACTAAACGGGTTTAAACCTCATAAAAACGTAGTAACCATAGAAGTTTGAATATTGAGGATATCCCTACTCGTATACAATTATTAAAATACCAGTTTTCTAGAGAAATTTAACGGATCTTTCTATTAATTAATGTTTTGAGTTAATCAAGCAGTTTAAAACTTGGGTAAGCATTTAGCGTTAAGTTGTATAGAAGGAGAAATTTTATTAATGCCGTTACATTTGAAAATAAATATTTATATATACATATATATACATTTACCTATAAAATATATATTTATATGTATTTACATGTATATACAGGTTGTTCCGAAAATCATAGCCCAATCTGCACATATAGCATGTTTGAATCAAAAGTAATGCAAAATCGCTGTACACTTATACCCGGAAAACTATGCTTATACCATTAAATTGTGTTCAACGTTTCAGCGTACTGCACCGGGAGAGCAAAGCTGTTCAAGCATGCGTGTACAGCAGGTTGCACACGAGCTAGGCGCGTGGCACTGCACAACTTGACATATTGAAGCATGGCAGCAGAACATACCACAATTAATAGCAAACAACACACCAATCCATTTAGGAATGCGTTTACGTTGTAAGAATTATCACTAACTTTCCTACATCACAGAAAGTTCTTGCCATTATTACATGTGCCGTTTGGGCTATGAGTTTCCAAATATCCTGTAAATATATATATAATATTTATATACACATGTATGTATATGTATACATATATTTATATACACATGCATGTATATACAGTAGGGCCCCCATATCCGCGGGTAATACGTTCCTAGATCTACCATGGCTACGTGTATACATCCATAAATGTATATATATATATGTATACAAATATATGTATATCTTATGTATGTGCATGCGTGTGGACCGTAGGCCTAGGTGTAATTATTATTGTCGTTCCAGTTTGTCATTATATTTTCCTTGGAATAGTACCAAATAATACTAGGTTCAAACTAAAAAAACTAATTGAAAAACAATATTTACTTTGACAACGGCCACTGGTTTTATTTATTAATTTTTCCCTTTATGTTTATACAATTAGATCAAAATAATATTACGGTATAATCATTTCCTGATTAAATTAGACTTACTTTTCTGCATACTTTGCTCCGATATCATTTTTGCCTGAAACAAAAGAGAAAATGATTTAGAATATTAGCGAAAAATGGTTATTAAATATGTTAATTAATTAGCATAATGCTATATACAGATCTCTGAATGCACAATGCCCGTCTTAAACATCTACCGTGCTCATGGATAGAACTATGTTATAAGATGGAAAATAATAAATACATATTAATGTAGTATGTTTACCCTTTCAGTACCCATCCTGTAAGCAGTTATTCGTGTAGTAGCCCCCGTTGACAAAGTCAACTATTTCGAAAATTTGTTATCAGATGACGTTCGTTGCTATATATATATATATATATATATATATATATATATATTTCTTATTAGGATTTGCACTCTGGAGAGTAGTGCGGACGTATGTAGAACTTGGTATATTAATGTTATATATGTAAATATTTCGGGTTATAGGTTTATATACTAGCTATGAGAATGGTTTTAGGGATTTGGAAGGTTATATCTAAATTGGGTGTACCCGTCATTTACAAAGAAGGAAAGTGGAAACCATTTTGGAAAATACACCTTAAATACACCCTACTGAGATCCAAACAACTATCTCCCTGTCATCCACAGTTTAGTCTACTGCGAGAGTAGCGTATTAAACCATGCAGCCACAGAAGAGGGTGATAATATATTGTCATATATTATTTAAACTGTTTTAAGGAGAATGATTGGAATTAGTTTCTTTTCCAAGATACATAATTATTTTAAACTGTCCTAAAATATTAATATAGATAAATGAACTAATACAAACACTTCTTTTTTAATTAGTTTAAGTATAGTTAAAATTTCAAGCTTTGACACGAATACTACATATTGAAATTTTAAAATTTGGTTTCGGATGATTGCCATCTATCTGCCATCTATTCATAATGTATTCAAATGTCAAGATGCTGAAAAAAAATCACCATTTCGTTTTAGCATGAGTCAGATTTTAAAGTAAAAAATAATTTTTAAAAATCACGTGGTTTCTAAAATAATGATCTCAACGCTTCTCAAAGCCCTGAAAGGTGGTCTCTTAACAGTTGTTATCATTGGGGAAATATTCAAGGGTTGAGCATTAAGAAGGCAATTACTAATTTTTCTCCAAATGATATATTTACAGCGTGTCCCAAACAAATACAACATTTATTGATGGTTATACGAGTGTAGCGGTAGCTGATAGGTTTGGAATTTCCTCAGAAAATCGAATTTCCCTCATATATTTATACTTACTAATACTAAACCAATGTGTGTTCTACGTAGATTTAAGTGTTTTATGTGACATAATATTTAACAGCTAGAAAGTCGTGTTCCCTAGTATCATTAATTAAATTTATTACATTAATTACATTTATTACATCAATATTATACAATATATATGTGTTTATATGTCTATATCCTAAGATTACCCTTTACTACTACCTGTATAGGTTATACGCATTTTAATTATGTTGGTGAGGTAGATAAGAAGAATCCTTGTCTGATGATATAGATTTTGTGTTTCCATGAAGGATATTTCTATACTCTCGTCATTTGAAACCTAGTATAATTCCTCTCAAATAGCCCAATTAATCCTACAACATTGACAATACTATTTATTAATAATACTCGTATTAAACATATTGATAAAAAAATTAGACATATTGAAAAATTTTCTTTAATTTTTTAAATTTAACATAACAGTGATTAGCTATTATTTATTATTTAGTTACATGAGATTACTCTCAGAGGTCTTAAGTTCTGTCAGATTTATCAAACTTAAAATTAATTCTTCGATGATGATATATACATTATTTTTAGCAAAAGCGGTTTAGGGGGTTTAACACTCTTTTTCTAAAATTATATTTTATTCACACACACACACACATATCTACCTATTTTAGACTACATAATTAAGACTAAAACTAAACATTCTGAGATAGTATATCTTTATTTATTGATTCAACCGCAGGAGTAATCCACACACACATAGTAAATACAATCTTTAGACACACCTGAAATCGAACTATGATACCCATTTGACTTGTTGCTCTACACTCTACACTCTTAATTAACAACTTAGTCAACCTTGGTGGTCTTGGGGGTAGAATATTAGCCTCAGGACCCGAATTTCGTGGGTTCAAACACAGCCGGGGTCAACGGATTTTTCTTGCGCTATTAAAATCCGTACCTCAAGTTCCTTCGGAGAGAAAGTAAAGTTTCAATTGTGGCGTGTAAAATAACCCTGGTTGGTATGTGAAAATACCTTTCCCGGCAAAATTATTAGGCCCTTTAGCTATAGATCATAGATATCTTCGTATTTTGGTATGGTCATTTGGTATAGAGAGTGTAAGTTAAATACCTCAAATAAATAAATTCACAATTTAGAAACAGTGATATGAGACATTAAATTATTTGACTTCATCTACAAGATATATTTAAGATACCAATTATAGTAGTGATCTAAATATACATTCTAAGTAAATACTTGTACAAGTGTGAAATTAACTTTATAATTTTACAAATGATGTCGATATTTATGTATTATTTTTAATTTTTTAGCGCCTCATCATACTAACCGTTCAGGTTATACACTTATGTACTAACTAAGCGAATGGTTTTAGGGATTAGGCTGGTTATATTTAGAGGAGATGTACCCACATTTTAGTGGAGGGAGAGTAAAAAACCATTTTAGAAAAAAAAACCTCAATACACCCGACCGAGATTTGAACCACGATCTCCATGCCATCGGCAGTCGAGTCTGTGGCGAGAGTAGCTCATTATATCTTGTGACCACCAAAGTGGGTAAGTATTGATATGATTTTAATGCTGAATCTTTTTATTACAATATCCAAAGTTTTTAAGTGACTATCCGACTCTGTGGCGTAGTTGGCTAGCGCGCTAGTCGTGTTAAGCTCGACCGCAGAGGATGGGGAAATCGAGGTTCGAATCTCGGTTGGGTAAACTGGGGGTGTTTTTTCCTAAATGGTTTTCCACTCTCCCTCCACTCTAATTCAGATTCACTTCCTCTAAATTCAACCCTCCCAATTCCTAATCCATTAGCGTAATTAGTACTTAAGCGTATAACCCGAACGGATAGTAAAACGCGGTGCCAATAATGATTATGATAATATTTATATTATTTATTTTATTGAGGATCTTACCTAGATATTCAATACTATCACCAAATATATTAGTTCTAGATATGTGATCACGTGGTATAAGGCATAAATCTCGCATTATACTAGACTTGTGATGGTGGTTAAGACAAATGGAACTGAATTTTCTCTTTATCATCGTATCCATTAAATTCCTTCAGATTAATTTGCTAGTAGTCCTACATATGCAAAGGAAATACATATTTTAGATTTGGAACCAAACCAATATGTATTTTTTTTAACTATAAGTGTCCTATTTAACAGTTATTCAAATGCTTAGCGGGCTCTTTACATGAGATTGTGATTTAATTCATTACACTCAAACTTAATAAATGTATGTTACTAATTTATTTCGAAGCAATAAATTTAAGAATGGAATCATTTTAAAGTTACTTCAGCTAACATCCAAACTAATGCCATATTAAATAATACTAATTTTACATTAAGTATCCTATGTAGACAGGCTTCTCACAAATGGCATACTAATACCTAAATGTTTCCAATTAAAACCAAAGAGTTTTATTCTGAAACACTATAAGTTACGGCCTTAATACGTTAAGATAGGTTTTAATATATAAAGATTCTTTCGTAGATAAATAACGACACCCTTTTTGTTAAGTTTATAGCATACCCAAAAATGGTAGTGCATAATTAATTTATCATTATAATCACTGTGATCTTTGTGCTATAACTGCAAATGAACCATACAACAACCTAATTAGTAGATAGTGAAAGACCATTAAAATCTCTCAAACCACTGTAGGTTCACCGAGCATAGATTGAATAAAATGACTTCTGGTTTTTGCAGGCTCTGGCTCGATTGCATGAAGCACTTGGTAATAGCCAAGGTCATAAATGTTCATTTATTGCACTCGTAGTTTGTCCATTAGTTGGATCTGATCCAGCCTGAAGGGCTAGGATACGAAGAAACGTTTATAAATGGTTAGTCAGGTGCAGACACGTCTAGTGCTATTCATAGAAACTACACAAACTATTCCTAAAATCATTTGTGAGTTAAATAATATCGATTGATTTTAATGGTAAGAATTAACAATATAAAATAGCTAATGGAGCACGTGTAGTAATGCCAACAACTATTATTATTATTTATCTTAGTTTTACAAAATTATTTTTATACTACTTTTAGTATATACAGAAAGAGTTTGATAGGTGAAAATGCAATTTTTGAAAACTGTCCTTAGACTAGTATTTTTACCCCAAAGTGCCTCATATATATTAAATTATTTATCGGGAACTTGCCACATCTCGAGACAGATTTATTCATTCATTTTCAAGTCTCCACGAAGGAATTCAATATTGGTTGAGCCCACTAATAAGATATTCTGAAACTTTGATAGGAGATTAACTTGTCTACCTGGATGTCTAGGGGTAAGGTGTCAGATTTGTGTTCTGGGGGCCCGGGGTTCAATCCTCGGTCCCAGCACACATTTATCTCATTGCCAAACCCTTCCTTCACCTCTGACATGACGTGTATTAATCACAACTGGTGAATGTGTGGAATGCCAGGCCTCCACCGTGGTTCGGATTCCACGTTAAACTGTAAGTCCTCCATTTCATCTCACAATCACCCTACCATTACACATTAGCGTAAGTGCGTACAACCCGAACGGGTAGTAAGACGCGGTGCTAATGATGATGATAATAATAATAATAATAATAATAATAATAATAATAATAATAATAATAATAGGAGATTAATACTTTCAATCACCTCTGGTTAAGATGAGCGTCAATTGCATTTTATTCAGAACAAATAATCTGATTGGACTTATTTGAAAAATGTGTCCACACATTATTAATTAAAGATTAGAGCTTTGGACCTTTTTTGAAGCTATATCCACTGTGATATAAGAGGAATTGTAATTGCATGAGACAGTATATTCTCTATTTACAAATAAGTTATAGCATTTTTGTCTAAAAATAGAATTTTCAAATAATCTCAAATACATATTTGTACTAAATGTTATTTGGGTATAACCTAAAATCGTATCAAAGCACTTAAGAATTTAATCAGAGCTAATGTTGGTGTCTCTGTGGCAATGGTATATTTAGAGATGTACACATCTTTTAACATTTTTACCTTGATCGATTGAACTATTAAGCCCCCTAATTCCACCACATAAAATCATGCAACGTTTTCGTAATTAATTCAGAAGAGAAACTAGCTCTCAAATAATGATGGAAACTATTATTGATTAGCTAGTGAGTTAGCTACGATGAAAAATAAAACGTGCATGCCCACGGTCATTCTTGAATTCATCTTTGTTTTGGAAATAGTTTATGCTACCAACAAAAATAAAATCCGTTTAATAAAATGGTATGTACATTATTTTTAAAAAGATTAATGTTTAGTTAGAATTAATCTTGTATATTATAAGAATGATGAATAGACTATATCGATATACTTTGTTACTTAGGCTGACTCTACACTAGCAGTTAAAACGCGGTAGTTTTGCCGCTAGCTTACGCCCCCCAACTCTTGAATCTACACCTGACTGTCAAAACGTGACTGTTAAACAGCTACCATAAAACGCTATTGATTCTACACTAGTGGTTTAAATGCCACGGTTGTTGCTTCCACTTGTGCAGAATGGTTTTAAAATTGACATTGTACAGGCTGGATGTATTGCGGGACTTATTTTGTTGGAGGGAACTCGGAAAAAAACAAAACAAAAAAAAACTCGTCAAAAGAGACGTTGGTGGACTCACCCAACATTATCGAACCGTCTCTCAACAGAGCAGTTTAATATTATGTTATGTTTATGAATCACAAAATGTACCCAGAAAAGTTATTTTTATATTGTAGAATGTCTGTGGTTTAATTTGATGAACTACTTGGTTTAGTGAATGAAAATATTGCAAAACGTGATTCCATCTTGAGGAAGAGTATTCATTATTCCTGCTGAAGGACTTATTGTGACAATGAGGCACAACTGCCCGTTAACGCCTGGTGTAGTTTGATTCGCGTTTCTACCACCAGGCGGTTTTAACGCCTCTAGAGGTTGCGGTCAAAACTCTGGTCTAGACGAAAACTTATTTTCTAACTTGATAACAGGGGTTTCATTCAAAGGCGTGGTTTCTAGCGTTTTTAACCGCTAGTGTAGAATAGTCTTTACTCTTAGGAAATTAGGAAATCGATATTCCATAGCCGTACTTACAAAAGTACGCCACCTATCCCTATCTTGAACTAGTTCCATCCAGTCCACTTCATTACAACCTATATTGAACTAATTATATCCAGCTCACCCCATTACACCTTATCCCTATCATGAACTAGTTATATCCAGTTCATCTCTTTAGACCCTATCTCTTTCAGATCAATTATAATGTTACCCTCCCATCTGTGTCTACGTCTTCCCAATGGTCTCTTTCCATTGGGTTTGCCAGTCAATACCATGAACACGATTCTATGTTCTCCCACTCGTACTGCATGTCCTTTCCAAAGTAATCTACGATATATGATTATCCTAATAATGTCTTGTGATAAGTACAGTTTATGTGACTCATCATTATGTACTCTCTTCCACTCCCCAGTAGTCTCATCACTTTTTGGACCAAATCTCTTCCTAAGCCCCTTATTCTCGATCACCCTAAATTGGTTTTCGTCATATAAGGTAAGATACCACGTTTCACTCCCATAGAGAACATTCGGTAAAATTATTGTTTTGTGGATTCTGTGTTTTACTTTCCCTAACAGCAAGCGAGATGGCAACAAATTAATGAGCAATTAATAGCATGCATTCCCTGACTATTATTTTCCTAATTTACACTATTATAGCGATATTGCTAGTTTAAATTGTTATTAAATATTTAAACTCAACAACCCGGTCAAATGATATGTTGCTAGAAGTAATCTTTAAATCATCGACCAATATTTGAGTTATCTGTGTGATAATATACTTATTCTTTTCAACTATTCAATTTTAAACCTATTTCCTTACTAGCCTTTAATAAAATCTCTGAATTTCTTGCAACGACTTCCTTATTATTAACCAATGTAGCTAATACATCTACGTATCATAATAGTTGTATTGAACCGTTTAATGTCAACCCTTTCCTACTCTCTTGCATTACCCTAATATCATATTCAAAGGCTAGATTAAAAAGCAACGGGGAAAGTGCATTTCTTTATTCCCACCCATTATGTATTTCAAAAGTGTCTGATAAGTTGCATCCAAACCCGTCAGGCCTGGATTAAAGCATGTGCCAAGTGTGCCACGTAGAGGGGCCCCCAGCCACCTGGCAAATAAATCACTGTGACTTGTCATATTTATTTTGTTATAATACTATATATATCAATGTTTCAATATTTTTTATGTTTTTTTCCGTAAAATTTTTTCCAAACTAATCTAGAAAATTCCTAATTGAAAGGCACTGGTCGCCTTTTATTACGTGGATATCGACAGTCTCTGCATAAAAATTAACCCAACCTCTGCTTTTGGCAAACCCCAAACACTACATTTCAGCAGACGGTACCGTTGACTTTTGACAGGAAAAATAAACATTGATTTTCTATTGAAAATATTTTCTGAGTTAGAATAGTAAAATAATTAATATCTAAGAATTTACTAAATGAGACGTGAGAAAAATGCAGGAAGAATTTTAAATAATAACATTATTTTTACTATACTAATACTTATTACTATTTTATCAGCAGATGGTGGACTACATAAAATACAATTACACTGAAGTAGTCTATAATTATAAAATGTTCAGTATTACTATTTTATTAGCTAATAATTTACCGTACTATAATACACTCAGTATATAATAGACTGTATAGTCTACCAGTTACTATAGTATTAATAATAAATATATTAATAACAAAACTAACGGTACTCACCATGATTGATAAGAGTTTGCAAAAAATGATTGTATCTGAATAAAATTATCCATGTATGATAAATATGTAAGATTCATAATCATTCATTGGTGAACTAACCTCTAAGGATCCCAAGCTCTACTTGGCACAGGACCCCCAAAAGTGTTAATCCGGGCCCCTAACCCGTCACGCGTATCAGTCAAATATACCTCAATTAGTTTGACAAGTTTTTTTGTGTATCCCAACCTTATCTAAAATTTCATATATTTTTAACTGACTCATAGGCCCTTTTAAAATCCATGTATAATTGATGAGCCGTCCTGTTTTTTTCCCCACATTATTTCTAAACATCTATATTGTATTTTTAACTAAAACTACTAGCCAAAACTAGAGGCTCTATAAATGTATACATTTTTTACAAAATCATTGAGGAAGTTATCATAGTACTTCAGCTGTCCATGGTTGGTACCTCGTTCAAGGTGAGATCCTGTGCGGTATATATTATATAAAGGGAGGAATTCGTTTAACATGGGTAATTCTTCAAACAGTTATGTTAGTAGAACATTGGTGCTCCTAGCCATATTTACGGCCTTAGCATCAGTGCTAAATACAATTAACTAATAAGTATTTTATAATTTTCCCCCCTATAGTAAATGTTGGAGAAGTTATAATTGCATTATGTATAGTTGCTCTCCAGTTTCACTATAGGACAGAAGACGTCTAAAACAGTTTCTTTTTCTATTGTTTACTTAGGCCCGATGCACACGGGTGAGGTTTTGTCATTTTAAGAGTCGCGTCCTGTAAAGACAGGCTGACGTCGCATCCCAGCATTGCATTGATTTGAATAAGGAGATCACACGGGAAGCTCGGCTCTACATAAAGTTGGAGTCAGTGGCAAACAGCACAACGGGGAACGCAGTGGCTTGTGTGAAGTTTTATTGTGAACGCTCAAAATAGACGCAAGACGCTATCGTGCACGTCTCCGAGTGCGGTGACATGGCGTAAACTTAGCATCACAGGACGAAATTAGCTTGTGTCAACTTATTTTTAGCGGTGACACGTCGTCAAATGATGCACCGGGCCTTCTATCGAGAAGTTCACAGAACTAGGCCTCTGGTTGATATATACCTTAAATTTAACTTTTATAAAACATTTATTTGAGATATCGAATATAGAGCTAATATATCAAAACACCCATAATAATTAACCATTCACAGTTAAACGGAACACACCTTAAATGAATAAAAAAAATAAAATAAATTTTGTGATACATTTATTATCATTTGGATAACAAGGATATATGTTTTATTCTTCAATGACTACTGAGAAAACGTAATACAATATAATACCATATTGCCTTTAGAAACAGTATAAATCATATTAAAATATTTTTACTAAATTATATTATAAACAATATAAGCCTTTTTTGAAAAATACTTTTTTGTAAAATTAGTTGTACCACCCTTTGTCAAGGGCGTAGAAAGATAAATATTATTGGGGGGAGGGTCCTCTAGAAAATTATACTATACATTTAGCCTATTCAAGTTTTTAAAAGGATATAAGGTCCCCATTATGGAGGACACATCAATTTTAGGGGGTCCGGATCACCCCACCACGGCCTTTCTGCACCCTTGATTATTATCATGTAAAACACTGGATATAAAGATCAAATTTTAACAACAATATTGTAGCCATTATCGTAATATTTCGAATTTAAATAAATGGTACGGCACACCGCACAGACTTTCTCTCTCTTTCTATAAACTCGTAAGATTTCTGAACGGAATAATATACATTGTATCATCACCACTCCACATAAGAACACGCATAAAATAATATACAATGATATATAATCAATGAGAAAAGAGGCGCATCTTTGTCCACCTAAGAGCATTTCAAACAGTTTAATGTCTTCCACAAGGGTCAACACTTCGTATTAAAATTTCGATATCTGGTTAAAATTTTAACATTTTATAAGGTGTTGCAGATCTTCAAGTCATCGCATTGATATTTAATTAGTCATTTATACATTTTGACCAATAAAAAATGTAAATATTGACTATTGAGTCTAAAATGGAGATAGATCATTGCTGTGCAAACATTTCTCCTAAGAGATTTAAGGAAAAATAACATAATTTTTTTAGATACTTACTTATATTTAATTACTCTATGGCATTGGAGAATTATTGCGTTAAGACTTAAGTAGTATATCTTTACAACTAAAGCTCACAAAATTGTATTAATATATTTGCAAATATCTCAGAAACTGTTGCTTTTATAAAAATATATGTCAAATAAAAGTTTTTTATTTCTAATAGTCCTTCAATTTTGCAATGATAAGGTGTTTAGTTTCTCAAATAATTGTGTAGATACGGAAATTAACGCTTCTGTAAAGTACCCTAAAAATCATTTTCATAGGAAAATGAAAATAGCCAGTTTATTTATAATCCTAATCAACGCCTAGATACGAATTTTAATCAAAATCGTTTGAGCAGATTTTGAGAAAACCAATTTTTTCTCTTTTCGCCCTTCAGTAAACTACCCTTAATTTTAAGTTTTTATAGACACACAGACAGATTGCATTGCAAAGACTATTTTTTAGAGTTGTGGGGGTCATGAGACGTTGACATCCATCAACATTTCATGTTAGTTTATTTTTACGGCCGCAATACTTAAACTTTAATGTCCAAAAAGTAAAAAAAATTCACGTAATTGCGTTTAGATTGAATGTTATTGATTATATAAAAATATGTTTCGGATAAAATATTTGTATTGAAAATATATATACATATTTGTAATGCTAAATAATTTCATATCTCAAATAGTTTCGGAGCTATTATAAACAATGTTAATAACGCGTCAGACCGGAGCCCTTAAAGCCATTTTGCCGAAATATTGAGGGTAGCCATTTTGTTTGAAATATTTATTAAAGTTTATAAATGAAATTTAATCAAAATCGACTTTTTCTTTTTTTTCCCTTCAGTAAACTACCCTTAATTTTAGGGGCAACCCTATGAAAACCCTAGATATCAAGTTTCAGCTCAATCGGTAAAAATAGTTTAGGCTCTAGTTGGAGGTACAGACAGACTGACAGACAGACAGACAGACGGAAATTCAAAAACCTCTTTTTCTGATTCAGGGAGTCATGAAACGTCAATATTCATCAAAATCTCGAGTTCGATTTTTTTGACATTCACCATACTTTCTCTACCTGTAAGATAGAGAGAAAGTAAAAATAAGTCATATGAAAATGAGATTATAAGTCATTGTTTCGTCTGAAAAACAAGTTTGCAGTGCTATTCATCATGTAACACACTCCTATGATATAACTTATAAATAAAATCATAGAGCAATTTTCTAGAAACATATAATTTTCGAGAATTAGTCATTATATTGATTTTAAGCGAATTTTCTTTAAAAAAGAAAAAATGGTTTATATTATTATCTGTAATGTCAAACATACCCCTGATATCCATTTAAAACAGAATTTTTAGAGCCATTTTCATAAAAATTACATTTTTCAAAGATGGTAAGTCAATAAACAATCTTTATTTAGAGAGCTAGAATTAAAATTTTAAAACCCAGTCCAAATGTATATGCCTAAATATCAAGATCTAACTAACTCCATCAAATGGTTGTGGTTGTGGCACTAGGTACAGAGGGAAAAACCAAGTAACACAGAATATCCTGATACACTTTCTTAGGTTGGAAGACACATTATATGTCAATATTCATCTTAATATCGAGGTAGAATTTTTCCAGGATTATAATATTTTCTCATTATAAAATAAAATAAATAATATATATTTAAAAATATAAGTTTGGTAAACAAAACTATATTATAATAATGTGGTTATCTTACAATTTACAAACAAGCGAATTTAATATTGTTAATATTAGCAGGAATAACATTATTTCTACCTGCATCAGTGAGCACATGGTCAAGATCATTAATTTTGGTTTGCTGGTGACCGGGAAGTCGGGGTTTGAATCACGGCCGAGTGTACTGACGGTAGCTACCCCGATGGAATTCGAGATCCCGTACCAGCGAAGAACCAGCCTAGACAAGTTTGACTGACAGACACCTTTTCCCTCGCGCCTATATTATGGTGTTACAATTTTATTCTCAAATCTTAAAAAGAGGTGTAAATTTACGTTATTGTGCTAGAGTTAATCAGCCCGGAAATAGTATTCACTGTCAAGATTTAATACTTTCTAATATTAAAGGCTTACACCTTGCTCCGATAATTTTGGCTTGTAGATGAGTCAAAACTCCTTGTACACAATTTAATGGGAGATAGGGATGCTATAGGGTGCTGTTCGGGGTGTGAGTCAAATGTAAACCTTTTTCCGTCGTATTTAATAGTGAACTTCATAGTGAAACATGGAGCATTTTACAGATTTGGATATGGCTACAAGCATCTATTATCCTATGGGGTTGAGGAATCTTGGAAATGTACGGCAATAAATGTGTCAATTTTGGCACTACTGTTGGGGCTGTTCTTTTAAGCATTTGCTGTAAAACTGCTGTAAGTAAGAATGTTCACACTTTCTGCCTTTCATTTATGTATCAATATCAACCTCTAGCACCTAAGAATGATGTTTACGGACGTTTAAGTGAAGCCTGACTATTATTATTATTAAAATCACTAGGTTTTATGTCCTATGACAGTTCTATTCCTTTTGTCAGTGAACTTAGACCACCAATGCGCCCTGTCCTCTGCCTCCTCCTTCAGCTTCCAGAATCTTCTTATTTCCTTCAATTCCTCTAATATTTGAATCATACCTCTTCCTACACTCCTATTTCCCTCAACCTATCTTTCAATGACGTCATGCAGAAGGATGTGTGCAATCCAGTTTGCTTTGTACCAAATAATCACATCAAAAATTGTTCTCTTCTCTCCCACACTTCTTAGGACTCCTTTATTTATGTTCCCCATCTCCCAATAAAATTAGTACAGAGCGTTTCGAATCATCCTGTATGTGATTCACTTATACAGTCAACTCTCAATTCTACGACCCCGGGAATAACGTCCCTCTCGAAGTAACGACCCTTTTTTGGGGAACCGTGAAAAATGTGAAAAAAAAAGGTCGAACATTTTAAGGAAATCGGCCGTAAAAGGTGTTTGTTGCACTTGCAATTATTTTTGTGAGCGCTGTATTACTAGTAACTGGGGTAGGTCGGTATAAAAATAGACACCACCCTATCAATGCCAGCCAATAGCACTTGACTCTGTCCACCCCCTCCAACAAGCAAGACAATGTTTCCCCACGCGCGACTGCCGCTACATCACGCGCCAGGCTTGTTTTTGCCATTGTTATTTCGATTCTCGATTTGGTTACGTTTTTGGTTTGATTTTGTGAACGATTTTAGACGACCCACACTATTTATTTTAATTTGATACGAACTTATAATTTCGACGAAATGAGTGGAAAGAGGACATTCTTGACGCTCATGAAGAAGTACGAGATCATCCAGGAAATGGATGAGAAGAAGATTACAAAGATGGAGATTACCCGGTGGCATGGCATTCCGAAGTCGACACTTTTCACGATTCTCAAAATGAGAGAAGAAATTGTGAATTTAGTGCAGATGTATGTAAAGGCCAAAAATTTGAAGGGTGCGACGCACGCGAATCTGAAGCAAGCTATGCTGGAGTGGTTCAGCCAGCATTGAGCGCAAGACGTGCCAATAAACGGACCGATGATGCAGAAGAAGGTCGATGAATTTTCCCTGAGGTTGGGTATAGAAAACTAGGTGTTCAAGTGGGTGGCTAGAGCGTTTAAAAGTGCATCACAGCATATCCAGACACAAAGTCGTCGGTGAAAGCGCATCGGTCGACCCAACACCGGTGAAGGAATGGATGCCCTTACTCCGAAACATACTTAAGGGCTATCATCCTCAAGATATATACAACGCTGAACAGCTGGGGATGTTCTACAACCTCATGCCAGATCACACTCTTGCTGTGAAAGAGGATAAGAGCAAGGGTGCGAAGAGGAGCAAGGAGCGCCTCACCACCCTTCTGTGCTAAACATAGACGGCAACGATAAGATGAAGCCCCTCGTGATCGGTAAGTTCTTTAAGAAATAGGTAGGTATTTTTTCATGTGTTGTCTAAAAAAAGCAATTTTTGCGTATAAGGGTCGGAGGTGAAACAAAATCAGTTAACATTCCAATAACGACCCCTTCGAAATAACGACCCCTTCGAAATAACGACCCTTTTCCGGGGAACCGTGAATGGTCGTAGAATCGAGAGTTGACTGTATGTAACTGTACACCGGTGTATTTAATTATGTTTCTATGTTGGAATGAACTGATTACTGGATTTACTCGATGACCGCAAGGAATACTAAAAAATATCGGTCAAACACATAAACTACCATTCATATAAGGATACATTTTGATTATATTGATTTTAATCCAAATGTAACCATTGATTTTTTAATTGTTTTTAGCGCCGTGTCCTACCACGTATTCAGGTTATATGTTTATGCACTAATTACGCGAATGACTTAGAGATTAGGAATGTTGAATTTAGAGAAAATGTACCCGTATCTAGGTGGAGGGAGAGTGGATAACCATTTTGGGAAAACCACCCTCAGAACACTCGAATAGGATTCGAAACCCGATCTCCCTGGCATCGGCAAACTGGTCTATTGCGAGAGTGACGCTTTGAACGTGTGGCCACCGAAGCAGGTGTTGTGTAGCTAATATTGATATAAATATAAATAGCACTACTAAAATTAATCTTATATGATTTTGTTTGAGTGTTTTCATTAAAGGTGGACAACACCAGGTCAGTATAATTATATTACTCAAATATTTGTTTGGTATAGAACAGCTCGCATTGGTGTTTATGCGGAAAAAATTGTCAGATTCGTCTAGTATCGTTTGCTGGTAGCGGTAATTTCTAGACTCAAGTACCTGTCGAGTCTATTGAAGGTGATTTTATCTAAATAATTGTTCACTCTCCAGCCACGCAAATAGTGTATATTTCTTTAAATTATGC